>VZUA01022917.1:25525-58652 GCA_013401035.1 Horornis vulcanius | reverse complement strand
GAATATCCCTTTGGTTGATTTGGGGCAGCTGGCCTGGTTGTGTCATCCCCAGGATCTTGCCCAGCCACAGCCCCTTGTTTGGGGGGACAGTGCTGATGCCAAAACACTGGTGTGTCATCAACACCTGTCCACCTGCCAGTGCAGAGCACAGCACTGTGAGTGGGGGCTGCTCTGGGGAAATGAATTCCATCTCAGCCAGACCTAATACAGCAAGTCATTAGTTCAACTCATTCTTACTCCCTGATGTACTCTCAGCCCGCTTTTAAGGTTATATGAAGCCTAAATATACATGTCCCTGAAAAAACATGCCATAAATAATAAACTATTCCTTCACCAAAACAAGTCAAGAAGTTCTCTGCTTTTTAAACCAAGGCAATGGATGAACTTAAGGGAGGTGAAAGCTGCTGCAGAACAACCTGTACCTGGCTCTTCCTGCCAGGCCTGTGCAGTCTGGCATGCCCAGAAGGTGAGCCTGGGCCATGGTGACTGAGCTCCCTTCAAGGGCTTTGTCCCAGTGTAAGGGAGTTGGACCAGAGAACTGTGCTTGGCCCTTTCCTTACCAGAATTCATGTGACCCAGAGTGTGGTGAGAAAACGTAGGTTTTCCTAGTGTAGGGCTGCTTTTAGTAGACTTGAAAGGAGGATCCTTGGCTCTTCCAGTGGGTTTGGTGCTAGTGTAGAAGATGGGGTAAAACTGTCATGGTTTAGGAATGGTATTTCCCAATTTNGGGCTGCTTTTAGTAGACTTGAAAGGAGGATCCTTGGCTCTTCCAGTGGGTTTGGTGCTAGTGTAGAAGATGGGGTAAAACTGTCATGGTTTAGGAATGGTATTTCCCAATTTAATTCTCCCACTGAGACTCTTCAAACCATGCTCGCACTGGCTCACCCACCCCCTTCTCCTTCTCTTTGGTGAAATGGAGAGGAGAATTGGAGGCATGAAAGGTAAAGATCACAGGTTGAATTTAGAATAATTTACTGGAAACAGCAATGAGATTAGAAAACAAGCAGTAACAGCAACAATACTGGTGACAGAGGGTACAACAGGTGAATTATTCCCATGGAAACCCCCCTACAACAGATTCCTCTGCCACAAGACTGCCTTCCCCTCAGCCCCTGGCAATGACATGGGATGGTATAGAATAACCTCTAGAATAACCTGGAGTCCTGGGCATGCCCCCTCCTGACTCCTGCAAAAATGGACCCTATCCTGGCCAGAGCCAGGACAAACTGTCTGAGGAGAAGCTTAATCCAAGGAGATTTGAAGGTGCTGGGAAAAGGAGGCTACACAGCAATAGACAGAAGTGTGACAAAATCTGGGAAAATGAGAATGTTCACTTAATCTTGCAGTTGTAATGGGATTTCCTTCCCCCTCAGAAAAAGCATTAAGTTTTGCAGAGAGCATGAAGGTCTGGGTCGGAACTGAGCCATAGCCAGGCACTTTGGTACTGAAATCTACTCTTTCTTCATTATTTCCAAAAACTAGAGTTGTCTTGTAGGTTCATCCTACCCCTCATCTCTTGCTTGCTGCAGGATTTTCCTTTTCTTCTGTCCTGCTTCCTATTGGCTTTTAATCTGTCTCCCAGTCTGATTGGCAGTGAGGTGGAGGGCTGGGATGTGACCACTCTTCTTGTATCCCACCTCGAGACACTGAGAGAGAATTGCTGAAATACAGGATGAGGTTTCCAAAAGGGATGCCTTCAATTACCTGGTTTAACAGCACCATTTCACAGAAGGAGAAGAAGGGGATCTGTTTGTGATCAAGAATTTTCCGTGTTAGCCTGATCCTATTTTGCTTGCAGGTGGGAAGTCTACCTTTATTTGGTGATGCTGCATTCAGGGGCTCCTGAATATGATCCCTCTCCCTCCATGTGAGCCAAAGACATTTAAGCAAAGTATATAACTAGGTAGTGTCTTAAATTTATGGTTAGTAGCTCCCCAAAACTCCAAAGAAGCTAAAAAAAGCTCGTTCATGATTTGTTTTGCAGGGCAGGCTGAAGGATAGGTGACATTAGTATTTTGAGAGGTATGGCTAGAACTCGAGTTTAGCTACCTAGTGCCAACTTGCTTGACAAAAGCTGTGTAAGATTTCCAAGAGAATCAGGAAACCTAGGGTAATGTTGTGAGAGGGAAAGGAAGCCCGCTGCTTTTTTATAAATCAAATTGCAAGAAAACTTGAGTAACTGTGCTGTTGTATTTATTAGTGGGGACAGTGGGGTGGTGTGAAGTGTAAGCGGACAGATGCATCGCAGATGATGGCTGGAAGTCTCTAACTGACTGAGTGGCATCTAGATAATATTAAGAAGTGATCCCTTCCCTTTGCTATGGTGTTCTCTGTTTCCCAGACCAAGCAGTCTGTAGCAGTTATGCTGAATGCACAATCCTTCAAAGCAGTGTGCAGCCTTCTGATCTGCTGCACCGCAGGGCCTGCAGACTGTGCAAGGGGAAAACAGGTTGTGTGCATCGAATCACAGAATAGTTTATGGTGTTCCTATCAGAGTGTGTTAGAGTGCAGCTTCTGGAAGTGCCTCAGTAAAAACAAATACTGTATTTGAGACATAATCACTGACTGTAGCAACATTGATTTAATATGTAACAACGTATCTGTGGGGGGGAGTGAGAATTACATGGTTCAGTCACTACACAGGTAGGAAAAATTGCTCTCTTTATGTGTCTTCTCTGTGGCTCAGCTGGGATTTATTGTCATAACTAAATAATTTTGTACCAAAAAGTAGCCATTTTCTCCCGTTGTAGCTTTAAATACTCATTTGGAGGTGGGAAGGCAGCACTGAGATGCCTGTGGCTCTGTGATGCCCATGATTTCTTTCAGCACAGGAGGCAGAGTCCCTGGCATAGTCTGGAGTGCAACATCCCCTCTGGTGCCAGCAGCAGTCTGGGGGTGGTGCCAGGCTCTGCTGCTGCTCCTCTCTGTCCACCAGCAAAAAGTGAGACACTTCCAGCATTCCCTGGGATGGGAACTTGGACTCCTGTTTTCTCTCTTTTCAAATTTTTACTTCCACAACAGTAGATGTACTTAGTGAAAACAAACCCATGAGAGATTGGAGGTGTCTGTGTAGCCTTCCTGGAGGGAGCAGCTGCCTTGGCACAAGGAACTTGTCTGGACTGAATGGAAAAATGGTGATGGCAACAGCTGGGCTTTGTCTTTGAGCTGTAAACAAGGACTTGCAAGTAGGTTGTGAAGAGGAGGTTGGGTTAGGCTTTGAACTGAGGCTTCGTTTCTGCAGTTTAGTTTCGGTATTGCCACAGCTGCTTCACAGATTTCAAGAGCAACAGCCCTTCTTTAGGCAGTGAAAGTCTTCTTGAAGCCAAGTAGTGGTATTTTTTGCCTTAATTTCTCTGACTTCTTTTCCTATCCACAAAGCAGGATAAATGTGCTTTTATCTTTACTGTTTCCTGCTGAGTCTGTCTAGATAAGAAGGTTGCTGGTGGTACAGTCATGGTTTTGTGTACATGTGGAGCTCTTCTCCCAGTTTGCCAGGTTGCAATCCTCCTGAGCCTTAGAGCATCAACAGCAAGCCAAGAAAGTAGCTGCCTTCAGGACAGGCTTCTTGCTGTGTTGCTGACGTCCCTGGTCAGTTATATTTATTTGTGTGCTTTCCTCTTCTTTCTAATTATGCTGATATTTACTGATAGCAGCTGAAGTCTGGGAAGGAGAGTGGTAAGTGCTGGCTCTGCAGCTGACACCATCCTGGTGCCTTGGCCATGTGTCAGCAAAGGCCTGTTGCCAGCTGGGGTAGAGCTGTGCGACCTTTGCCTTCAGTTGACCTAAAGGTTGTGGGTTGTTTGGAGTTACCCACTAGATAACACCCTNAAAAAAAAAAAAAAAAAAAAGTGGTTACCTGATTTATGGATTTATGTGGCAGGAACTACCTTGCAAATGACTGAGAATTTGTGAGAAGGGCTTCCCTCAGGATTGGGATCTGCTGTAGCGAAAAGCACACGCAAAATGAATGCTTGGGCAGTTCTTGGGTAGGTGATACTGTCCTGATTCCTGGTCCTAAACTGCCTATTTTGTGTCAATATGTGTTTCATAGTTCTTCCACATCTGTTTCTGAGGAATTCTGGGTGTGCTGGTTTCATAGGAACCTGCTAGGTGCCCAGTGTGGGAGAACATCAGGAAATGGTCTTGAGAAATTTTCTTGTTGAGAGTCCTTCATCCTCCATCTCCTGAGACCCAGCTCCAGTGTGATACTGTCACTAAAAGAGACCTGGACTGAGTGATGAAATGGTCTTTTGGACCTTAGGCTATACATTTCAGAACGCTTTTAACAATTTATCACTCTTCTGATTCTGCAGTAAAGCCTGCTTTGTTTTTTAAATGACCAAAAAATAAAGTCTCATGACTCTGCTTGCACGGGTCACTGTCCCAATTCAGCAGCTCATGAATTTACTTGGTAGCTGCTTCCCATTTCCATTTCCAGTGGTGGGAGTACAGCATCATGGTTAGAAGCATTGTACTCTGTGGAACAGATACAGGACTGAAGGGGTGGGATGTCTGAGTTGAGCTCAGATGACATCCAGAATAATGTTAAACCTGACTCTGATCTGGTCTCTGTAAGTAGGTTTTACACCTGTTTTCATGTGGGAAGATGAAAGTGATGAATTTAAGGACAATTTACTTCTGTTTGCTTCAGGGAGACGTGGAGATCTATTTGCAAAATCCGTTTGCAGAGAGGGCATGTCCTGAATGTCTGAGTGCAAGAAGTGATGGGAAGCAGGCTGGTGAAAGGCCTGGTGCAGGATGCTGCACTCTTGTTGGGGAAGGGGGTGGGAGGGTGAGGTGTCTGCATTTGGAACCCCATTTTTCCCTGGCAACAACAGACACAAATTATGCCCTGCTCTGGTGATTGCAGGGTATTTGCCAGCACAGAGCTTTGTACTGAAATCTTTGGGCTAGCATGCAGTAATTGGTTGGTTTTTAATTTCTTTCCTTTTTTTAAACAGTACTTCAAATGGTGCAGCTTTGCCGTGGGGTTATAATTACATAAGCCATAGAAATGTACTTCAATGACCAGTCAGATGACTTTGTTTTTTCCAGTAGTTTATGCTTGCCATTTATTAAGTTGTTAAAGGAATATAGTTGAAATTCATTGGGGAGTTTAATTTCATCAAGCCCTCTATAGGTTCATGCTTTTGCTGTGTCTGTGTGCATTTGGGTTGCCTGTAAATGGCTCATTCCCTTTCATAAAGGAATTAGCACAGCTGTGCAACTGTGTAAGGAGCCAGCTCCCAATCCCCTCCCCACACTGCTCAGCGTGCCCAAGTTTATTGATGTAAACATGTGCAGAAGTGGCCTCTAAGTATTTCAGTTGGTAGAATATTTTTATATTTTTATTAATTTATTGCTGGCCTTTATTCTGCTTTTGAGCATAAACAGATACCTGAGGTCTAATACAGTACAGAAGGTTTTAATGACTGCTCTGGGGATGCTTCTGCCACTCTCACTGTTGCTGGGAGATGGCTGCTGCCTTGCAGCCCTGTCAGGCTTTATGGTCAGCAAAAACTCGCTTGCTTTTTCTCTCATCAGGACTTTTCAGCTCTGTAGGCTTGCCTGCTGGTTCTGTAGGTGTCAGCTTGATCTGGGGTCTGCCCCCAGCTTAGTGTGGGGGCTTAGCCAAAAAACAGTGCTTTGCAAGGCAGAGTCCTCTGCAAGCAGCCCTTGGTCCCCTGCTCCATCCCCCTTTCCTGCACAGCCCTGGGCTCTTCTCCGTGTGTGCCACAAGACCCTGCACCGTGTCCCCCTGTCAGCCCCCGTGATTGACCCTCCTCCCTAACATGTAAGTTGTGAGGCCAGTGATGCTTTCTGGCACTCCGAAACTGAGAGGGAGGAGTCAGGGGACTTGTATTTCTTAGATGTGGCAGGCCTCCTCCAACTGGGATTTCTATAACCAGCAAATCCGGGGAGGAGTTAAAGCATTGCTTGTCTGATCTGGAGACATGAACTAGCGGGAACCTTCTCCACCAGCTCCTGTTCTGCGGAGAATACTGTCTCGACATTCGAGCCTGAACGGAGCTCCGCCGTCTGTCACCGTGTGGCTGTCCCGGATTTTCGGTGTGGTGGCTCTGGTGCCGGCCAGGACGTGTGTGTGTGTGCTCCTGTGCGAGCTGCCTGCTCTGCCGCCGCTCAGCGTGCGCTCGCCGCTGTCCCCATGGAAACGCAGCCACTCTTTCTTTCTATGCATGAGAGTGCCTAGCCTGGATTTTCATGCTTTTGGCAGTCTTGTTCCTTAAACCAGTGACTTTAGCTGTGAAAGGTGAGCATGTGGGGAAGGGCCTGGTTACAGAGATTCTTTCAGTGATGGGCTTCAGGTACTCAGTTTTCACTCTGGCCCCTTGCAGGCGGGGAGGGCAGAAGGATAACACTGCCAGTGGGTTCAGTTCTGCTCCACAGTCTGAGATGCAGGCTTGGGGGAAGGGTTACTGTGTTACCATGTGAGTTTTTTTGCGTAAGTTGGACTTTTGAGTGATTATAAGAGTTATTCTCTGATTTTACTGAATTGGTCCTCTCTGTTTTCCTCATTGTCTGGCATGTTTGCAATTCCTGACTTGAAAAAAGCAGACTGATGGGCTGTTAGCGTGGACTGAGCCCAGCAGGACATACAGGCTTCTCTGCAGTGTGGTCTCTCTGCCTTTTCTTTTAATGAAACTTCAGCATCTTCTGATTGTTTCCTAGTGATTGTGCTCCACTTTGTTGAACCCATCCTTGACAAGGCTCAGCCTGCTCAGTTTGCACCAGAGCTTCTGTGCTTTTTGGTGGTGTCATAATGCCAGTCCTACTCAGACTTTTTTTCTGAGGCAGATGTGAAAGGGAGCTCACAGAGCAGAGATTGGCCTGAGATCACACAAGAAAACCTAGAATAATACTGCAGGCAGCTTTGAATTCTCAATTTTGATCTGTAACACATGGTGGAGGAAGTCTCTTCCATGAGTCTTGTAGGGGTAAGTGCATCAAGGGCAGTTCAGAGAATAAGGTATTTCTGTTCTGTTGACCCTATAAACACATTGTATTTCAGGCTTGGGGATGCTACAGACTCCCCAGATTCTAGTCAGCTCAAAAGATCCAACTATTCTGTGTCTGCTGTAGCTGCAATCACAGAGCAAGGTGGATTTTAGGAATACATTTTGTTTGAAGCTACTGCTTTAAGCACTCTAGCTAAACTGTCTTCTGAGTCTGTGCAGACCAGAAATTTTGAGGGTGGTATGCAATACCTTGAAGTTTTATGCTTACTTAGTAACTTAGGCTTGATTTCCACATCTGAGATGTAGGGGAAAAAATTGATTAAATGCTCTGAGATGATTGGGGGTGGAGGGAAGGGCTTGTTAAGCAGCCTTTTCTTCTATGAAGTAGGATCTCCCTGTCAGTTACAGGGAGATCTGTTGCACCATTTGGAATAATGCTACAGTTAAATCATGTTTATGATGAGCCCTGGGAGGCCAGGGACATGAACACAGTGAAGCTGCTGCTCTCTTCCCTTCTATGCATGGGGTTATTTGATAACCAGGGGGATCCCTGGCCACCCATGGCTGGGTTGCAGTGGCTTTGTGCTGTGTGGCTTTATCTACTGGAATGTTTGAAATCAGGAATAAAATTCTAGTGTGTGAATGTTCCCATTACACTGAGTTAGCACTGAAACAGAGTAGGTTGTTCTCTACAGAGGTGCTGAGCCATTGCAGCTCCAGCTGCTTGCAACAGGAATTACCAGTGGCTCAGCAGTTTGGAAGCTGCTGTAGGACTTGCAAGCAGATGTAGATGACTGCCTCAGCAGTGAAGTTGAAAATACTGGCCTGAATTTCCATGGCAAAGGAATATAAATAAATAGCAAGGCAGGATGGAGAGAGGAAGTAGTTCATGATGGCCGTAAATGTTATGGGAAATTAACTCTTTCTTCACAGGTGTTCTTAGAGTAGCAAGTCAGCCAGTGTGAACTCTCAGTGGTGTTAAATCACTCATGGTGATTTGATGCCTGGGAGATGAGTGCAGCTGGCTGGCAGCTTGGTGTTGCATTGATCTTATTTGATGGGATTGTTCCATCCCAGTGAATCACAAGATTTTGCCTTTGATTTACCCCTATGTCCTGGTTCTGGCCAGGACAGGGTTAATTTTTGCAGCGAGGAGGAGGGGGCATGGTCAGCACCTGGAGGTTATTCTGATACCATGGCTGGGGTGGTGGAAGGGGTCCTCTGGGGGTCTGGCAGCAGTCAGGTGTTGCTGGGCTCTGTGACCAAATTGCAGGTGGAGTGTTCACCTCCCTTGTACTCTCTTACTAATATTGTTGCTGTTACTGTTCATTTCCTTACTTCATTACTGTTTTCAGTAATTTTTTCTTATCTTAGGCCCTGATCTTTACCTTTTGTGCCTCCAATACTTCCCTCCAGCGCCCTGCAGGATTGGGAGGGAGGTGTGAGCAAGCTCTGCATGGTTTGGAGTGTTTCAGTGGGAATATCATTCCTAAAATACAGCACCCCACCTCCACAATGGCCTAATCCTCTTCTCGTTTGTGACAAAATTCTTGTTCTCCATATGCAGAATAAAGTTCCTAAGAATGTATCCTTTCTTACCTTTGTGTTATCCTGCAAGAACTGTTCTGATTGAGTTTGCAGTGGGGAACAGGGAGAGATTCCCAACTTTTGGTCCCTTGTGTCAGACAGGACTTTCCCTGTTGAATTCACCCAGGGCACAGATCTGCAGAAAACATGTTATGTGGGAGTGGGGCAGCTCTGAGCTTGCAGGGCAGTGAACCTTTCTCACTGTAAAAAGTAATAGGGTTTTTTACCTGGAGCCTGCTTTGATACTGCCCTGCTGGGGCTGTCGTGTGTGCCAGCACAGTGTAAATATGAGCAAGATGGGGCTAGCAGGAAACATGGAGTTTTAGAGAGCACTGCCTGCTCCTGGCATATCTGAGGGACAAAGTGTATAGGTGAGCACTTGGTAATATAATAAGTGTTGTTCTGAAGCAGCAGTATCTTTAGAAATGCCACAATGTGTGCCTTATTTTCCTCTTCTTTTGAAAGCTGAGTGGTGGACAATTGGATGTATTGGGAGTACAAGACAATGATTCACAGTGTAGAGGCTAAGTCTGGCACAACACTGAGGTACAATAGAGCATTATAATTTCCAATAAAAAATGCAATAGTTAAGTTTTAAAGCCGTAACTGAATATACTTGTAAATGGTTAGTGCATTTACTGCCATTATCTCTTCTCCCCTTTTGTTTTTTTTTTGCCCATTGCTCTCCTTTTTGCACTCAGGGGTGTAATTCTCTCTGCAGGCATTTTTTCAGCACATACAGCTGTGAGTTGGCCTGCACATCAATCTTCTCTTACCTAGGGAAATACTTCAGCTCATGTAGATCTGTTCCTTCCATCAAGAGAGCCATCCTCTTCATAGACCTTCAGGTCATTTAAAAGAAAAAAAAAAAATCTTCAAGCACTTTTCCAGAATCTTCACTGCTAATTGAATACTCCCTCTAGGAATAATTTGGTAATGGATAAAAGCCGAGCTGTGAATGCAGAAATGCTCATGGGTGTTCAAGCACAGGAATGGGTTAATTGTTCCCTAGGGACATACGAGCATTTACTCTCTCCCCTCCTTGCTCTTTCAATAATTTTTTTCTTTCTTGGTGTGAGATAAGAATTAGGGCTGTTGAACCAGACTTGGTTCTAGTTGAATACAAACAAGAAGCAATTTTCTCCACATACACACAGAAATTGGCATCCTGGTTTTGAGTTGTGGAGTAATGCTTCAGAACCTATCTCCACACCTGTGAAGTCTAGCTGAGCTGCTTCATCTGAAAAGGGCTTTTTTTTCTTTTTTTAAATGGCGTGTGATTACATGAAAACTTCATCTGTTTTTAGATACATCAGCATCAAGGCAGTCATTTGATAATCAGAAAACCATACAAATCTGATAGCATGGCACAACAGCAAATTGCTGCCGTTTGGTGGAAGCGTAGTGGGGAGCGTTGCTTTCACTGCTGCTTCCTCGCTTCTGTGCCAGCAATTTCTAAGTTGTTGGGACAGGATGGAAGCTGTTTGAACGCACAAGGGAACGTGAATAAAATGCCAGCCATCTCTGTGATTAACTGGCTATCTTTGTACTTGGTTCTTGTTAAATAATGCACCAAGGCTATGCTTCCCTTGCAGCTTCTCTGCGTGTTGAAATTGTCTGATGCCTAAAATATGACCCTTTATGTGTAATCTTGCCTTTGTGTTTGTAGCAGGAGTTAACTTGGTGACAGTATTTGGTCCAAACTGTGGGCTTCTGACCTATGCCTCGCCTTTTATTTCTTTTTCTAGCAGCTGAGGCAATCGATATTATTTAAGTTGGTAATAGTATTTGAAGCATGCCTGGAAATATCTGATAAGTGGCTTCATGTTTTTGATAAAAGAGTGAGGCAGAGAAAAGCAGAGCTTAGTGTAAAGTTCATTAAATGGCAGAGCACGTTTAATCTTCCCACCTCACAAACTGAAGCCAGAATCCAGCATTTGTGTCCCCACAGCATCACTGAAAACTGATTTGTCTTTGCCACAGCAGATTGTTTTTTTCTTTCTCAGATGAACATAATGGGTTGTTTGTTCTTTCTGCTTGGACAGCTGAATAATATGTGCAAAAACCCACCTAGTCTGTGCTCCTAAATCATGGGGATCAGCAAGTTGCACAGCTACCCTTTTTGACAGTATTGTAGCATGCTGTAAGTGCTAATATCCATTAATTGCACTGGCAACTGCTTGCATTTGAAATGAAGAATTCTACAGCTTCCAGTTAAGTGGCAGATGAACATAATAAAGTTGCATCTTGAGGGACAGGTATGTGAACACTTAGAGCATGTACATGAGCTCTCACATACCCACTGTTGAACACTTCTCTGTTATCACTTTCTCCATGTCTTGCCTTCAGTGCACTTCATTTTATTGAACTTTAAGGATGATTGCAAGATTCATGAGAAGTAAATTAAAGTCTTGAATAGATAGGTTGTCAGAAACTACTCCCCGAGTTGTAGTAGTGACAGCAGAACCAATAATGTTTTACCGCAAATTGCATATATTTTATGTTTTCTGGCTTTTTTCCATGATTTTAGTGTTTTGCCATTTCTATTGGTGATATCAATTATCATCTAAAAAATAAAATAAATTGGCTCATTTACTGATGCTGGGTGAAAGACTTGCCTGTGAATTTACAGTGCTTCCCCACAGGTGGTAAGCTCAGTGGGACCTGAGATGTTGATGTGGTTTTCTTGTACTTGGATTTTTCACTGGAAAAAATGGATGGCAGACAGCAGCCAGCCCAAAATACTGCACTGAATGCATGTTGAAGCCATAAGTTGCATCTAGGAGTCCCAAGTCCCAGTGCTGCCATTTCCATTAGATTTCTTGCATTACTTGCAGATAAAGATCCAGGCTTGTCCTGGTAGTTTGAATGACCATGAGCCCCTATGTGCACATTCTACTCCCGTGGCTGTTTCAGTTTTCACTCCAGCTTTCTCAGACATGTTGTTTTTATCTAGGTGGAAATTGAACACGGTAATTTGCCTGTTCCCGTGCTTGAGAGACAAAAACCTTTCCAGTCATAGACATAAAGCTGGGGAGAAATGCAGGAGCAAGCTCTGCATTCATATTTTGTGGGGTGTTTTAGAGTGGAGGAGCTGACCTTTTCCCAAGGGAGCAAGGCTGCCCTTCACATTTGCCTCTTGAGAACAAGAGCTCTCTCACACACTAAAGCATCTTAAAATGGAAGAACACCTTTTTTGACCTTTTTTTCCTCACTAAAGCCATAGGACTTTGTTCCAGAGAACTCATCACCTGCGTGTGCAGTTGCTTTCCACACTTGAGGTTCTGTTTTACATGTAAGTTTTGGACCTGATACCAAAATCTGAGGGTGTGTAGGACAGAGGTTAGTCAGGACAACGTCTCCTTTTAGCCCTCAAAACCCGTCTTTGGAGGACTAGTGCTGGTGAGACTGCTGTGAGACTGTATTTTTCCCTGAGGTACACAGCTTAAAAGATAAAGCCACTCTAAGTGAAAACTGAAATAAATGTGCCTTGTTGCCTCAGGTGGTAAAAGAGAATGCTGGCCTCTGTTGACAAAGCAGATTATCTTACAGCACCTGTGTGATCCAAGGGGTGAAGCATGTCCCTTACTAAGCAAAAGCATTTTCTCTTCCTTGAGGTTCCTTGTCTCTGGTATCTTCTTTTATTGTGGGGTTTTTCTATACCAATATCTTAGAAAAAAAGTCTCTGTATGTTGTAAGCTGTGGAAGTTCTGTCCTCTCCAAAGCCAGCAGAGTAACAGGATAAACCAGTGAGGTTGATTTGGCTGGTTCCTCATGATCAATTGTACATGTAATTCCTAAAGGCTTGACTTTGCAATACTGCCCATAAGCAGTGCAGAGTGTGCCCTTTCTTGGGAATCTGGATTTTACTAAATGGCTGCTTGGATACAAGGTTTGCAAGACCAGTAAAAGTAGGTAGTTTCTAAATCTTGCATTGGTTTGACTGATCTGTGTGGTGATGCATGTATGAACTTACATAGGAGGTTGTAAATAATGTTTATCTAAGACAGAAGTAAATTCTTTTCTTAGGAAAATGAGTGAAATTTTCCTTACCTATTCTGGAATGGAATTGCTCATGATGAACAAGAGTGCTGAGGGAAAACTAACAGTACTAGATTCAGTCATGTCTTTAAATAAATTAAAAAACAAAACTGTTAGTCAGCTTTGTAACTTATATTTAGCATGTCCATTTAATCCATCTTGAATAGATCAGAAACCGATGCAGAGGAATAAGAATCTATAGAAAAAATGACGTTATTCCATGTGTAACATCAAAACGTTTTGCACCATGAGCTCATTTTGCTCTCACTTCTTGTGTTTTCTGCCTCCTACCAGCTTAGAAAAGAGCTGGAGCTGTGCCTTAATGAGATGAATTCAACAAGAATGATCTGTGGTTTACTCAGAGTTTATCAAATGCATTTAACTTTCATGAAAGCAAGGATTGCTTAGATGAAGTTTCCCTCACCTACTGCCTCTGCTCAGTGATTCACTGGGTTTAGAAATCATAAGAGCTCCAGTGAAGTCCCTTCTCATCTTACTGAGGAAGAGATCTCATGGTACAGTAGCACCTTGGATGGAGAGCAGATGTTCCCTACGCTTCCAGGGTGAGACTTGGCACCAGGTGTGAAGGAGCTCAGTTCATCTTGGTTACCCAAACGGGTTTTGAGAGGTGCTGGAATGCCTGACTCCTTTTCCACTTCTCTTGAAGCAGGGGGTGCTTTGGAAAGCTCACAGTAATCAACCCTGCCTACCTTTGAAAATCGGGCTGCTGAGTTTTAGTGTGGAAGTTGTCTGGCTGGCAAGCAATGGTGGAAAAGTCCTGCCATCAGTGAGGCAGAAGCAGCAGCTCTAAGTTGATTTTCCCTTACATCAGTGACTAAGATGTACCATCCCTCAGTCTGATTTCTGGGAGGTTCTCCTCAAGCCTTGTTTGTTTGCTGCCTTGCAGCTAATACACAGTGCTGAAACCTGAAATTAGTTCAGCTGTGTCAGGGCTAACAGATGGCCTTTTCCTCAGAGAAGATACTGAGCATTCTTTACAGGTTTTGCAGTGGAAAATCCAGGTTAACAGAAACAGCTAAAAGTGAAGCCTGAATTATATCAGATTCCTGAGTCATCAGCTATTGATGCAGAAGATCCTGCTACACTTTTGTTGTGATGCTGCAAAGTAGCGTTTCCAGCCCCCTGGGCAAAGACATCAAAGGATAGTGAAGATAAAAACAGACCACTGTTGACTTTGAGAAAAATGTTCTATTTATACAGGCAGATGTTGAAGTAACTGAAAACTTTAGGACTGCTTTAATGAAAGTTTGGCAGTCCTCAGCCTTCAAAAACTCATGCCCAGGCTTGCTTTCTTTCCTCCAAAATCATAGAGCTGGCTTAGAGTGCCCCTGCTTCTTAGTAGAGGAAAGTTTTTTCCAGAATGAATGAGGAGTTCTGGGAGCAAAGCAAGGCCTGCTGTGACCTGGCAGGGCAGGAGTGTTGGCAGAGCCATATCCTTTGCTAGAGATGCCCCTTAGTCATGCCAGTCTCTTTCTCACATGGACATCTGGGTTCCTGATATATGGGCTGCTGTGTTTGGGTCAGGTCTGATTCCCTTCTATTGTGGTTCCCAGCTCATGCTCTGTAGCAGCTCTCTCCCACCAGTACGGCCATCCAGATGTTCTTCCCTTGGCTGTTGACACTTGCTATTGGGTTTTTCAGCCTCTTCAGACAACTAATATAAAGAAACACCCCAGCTTTATGTGATGGGATTTCTAAACCAGGCAGGATTCTGGCTCACAAAGCCTGCCCAGGCTGTACTTCTCCGTCAAAAATGAGCAGCCAAACTAGTAAAGCTGGTTTGCTCTTGCTTTCCCTTGTAGTGAGATTCTCTGGAGTCTAGCATGGTGTGAGCTCTGAGGTTTCCTGTGATTGGGACATGCCTCTTGTGGATTGGCAGGCTGGATAGATGGGCCGAGTCCAAAAACGTGAAGTTGAACGAGTCCAAGTGCCAAGTTCTGCACTTTGGCCACAACAACCCCCTGCAAAGAGGCTGGGGACAGTGCCCAGGCAGAAAGGGACCTGGGGGCACTGGTGACAGCAGCTGGACATGAGCCAGCAGTGTGCCCAGGTGGCCAAGAAGGCCAATGGCTCCTGGCCTGGGTCAGGAATGGTGTGGCCAGCAGGAGCAGGGAGGTCATTCTGCCCCTGTACTCGGCACTGGTGAGGCCACACCTGGAGTGCTGTGTCCAGCTCTGTCCCCTCAGTTTGGGATGGACACTGAGTGCTGTGTCCAGCTCTGTCCCCTCAGTTTGGGATGGACACTGAGTGCTGTGTCCAGCTCTGGCCCCTCAGTTTGGGAAGGACATTGAGACACTGGAGCATGTGCAGAGGAGGCACCGAGGCTGGTGAGGGGCTGGGAGCACAAACCCTGTGAGGAACAGCTGAGGGAGCTGGGGTTGTTCAGCCTGGAGAAAAGGAGACTCAGGGGTGACCTTATCACTCTCTACAACTCCCTGAAAGGTGGCTGTGGCCGGGTGGGGGTTGGTCTCTTCTCCCATGCAACCACTGACAGAATGAGAGGACACAGCCTCAAGCTGTGCCAGGGGAAGTTTAGGTTAGACATCAGGAAAAACTTCTTCCCTGAAAGAGTGATTGGGTGCTGGAATCATCTGCCCAAGGAGGGGGTGGAGTCACCATCCCTGGATATGTTTAAACAAAGACTGGATGTGGGTCTCAGTGCCATGCTTTAGTTGATGAGAAGGTGTTAGGTCATGGGTTGGACTTGGTGATCTCAAAGGTCTTTTCCAACCTAGTTTGTTCTGTGATTCTTTGCTATCTAATAAGGTTTGTGCTCACATAATGACCTTTTCCCCATAGCTTTAGCAGACAGGCTTTCCACTTCTATCTAGCACCCATTTTAGTGAACCTTGTTTGAATTTAGTACCTTTGAAATCTGCAAACCTGACATTTAACAGAAATTAGGCAATAGGTCAAAAGCTTAGAGGGAAAAAGCAGCACGCTGTGTTTGCGTTAAAACTGCCTTCCACTTTAAAGCTAGGCCCAAAATAGGGCCTGTTAGCACTTCTTTCTCAAATCTTCCTTGCCCTGTCTTTGCAACAGAGTTTTCATGTCTTCCCTGCTTCACCTGTTGCCGATCAATTGAACAGCAAAAATCTAAGTAGTCTTCTCATCTTAGTAATATCTTGGTTTCTTCAGTAGGTCACTGTTTCTTTTCCAGGCAGCTTCAGTGACTCATGGCTTGGCCCACCTGCCTGCAAGCAACTCCCTGGCTCAGAGCCAGTTTGCCACTCTCAGCAAATGCCACATCACTGGAGGAACACCTTGGTGTGTGACCCTGGATCATGCTTCAGCTGCTAGAGTACACTGACAATTTCCTCAAAAGCCTCCTGGGCATCCTAACCCTCTGTTGGGGTTAACCAGGGGAATATAGTTCTAGGGAAGACAGAAATTAAATATTCACGTTCCCAGAACATTCACATCATTGTGCCAGATCAGCAGGAGACAGCAGTGCGTAGACATTCCTATCACTCTTGTCTCTGCTCCATCATGGACCAGACTCTTGACCCCATGCTCATAGGGAACAGCACCTAAATCCATGGGTGAAATTGCAGTCTGTGGTGCAAAATGCTCTTTGGGCAATTTGTTGGGATAGGATTTGACTGTTTTGTACATCAGAGGATCATTCTGCAACTCACGGAACTGCTTCTTCTAGCAGTGGAACAAAAAGGCAAAGAACTTGCTGGCAAACGAATGATAACTTCCCTCTCTTGAATTTATTCAGTTTTTTGAGATATAAATGTATTCTTGATGGCGAGAGAAATCAGTCATTCTGCATTAGGAATCTTGGTTGATGTCTTCAGCAGGCCTTTATGGAGCTCTGTGTAAGTGGTTTTAGAAACAACTTAGAGGGAAAAATAGGATGTGGTTTAACACAGAAATCTTAATTATGTTTTTTTGTGCTACTACTTAAGGAAATTTTAATTGTACAGATATGTGAAAATAAGTTACTTCATCCCTCCAAAACACCCCTGGTGTGACATTCATCACTGCCATACTACTGTGACTTGTACCACACCTAAATTTTAATCATTGTATTGTTATGTTCCAATTTGATATCTCTCTTACTGTCACAAGGTCAGATGTGTTTAATTATGGAAGAGGATCCTGCTGAGGTTTACAAGATAGTGCGTGCCCCAAAGACGTTGCATCTGAACTGTGTCAGCTCACCTTCCTTAGCAGCCTCCATCATTTGTGCAACTTTCCATCCCCTCAGGGAATGTGTTGAGGAAGGAAGGGCTGTTCAGCCGAGCTTAAGCAGTGGGAGAAGGTACATCAGAGTGGGGCCAAACAGGCTAGGGTTGTGTATTGAGATATTCTGCATCAAGAATAATAGCAAACACTTGAGATTTGGACTAAGATGGACAATACTGGAGTCTGAGGTCTTGTCTGTGATAATGCACTGGAATAACGAAGGAGACTCTCAGCTTGGCAACTGGGCACACTGTCATGGACAATGGAGAAGGCTTTTTAGCTCCTAACCTTCCAGTGAGATTTGAATCTTGGCACTGAGTGAAGGAGACCTTGAGCAATAACCACTGGATTGCCTAATACTTTGTCTGTTGCTCCCCCTCTTGATTCCTAAGAGCTTTGAAGATCAGAGGGTCATTTATGATTGTTGTCTGTTCTTTGAGCAGCTTTCACCCCCCAACACTCCTTGTTCAAAACCCTCCATGTTATTTATTTACTGATATATGTCAGCAGAAAAAGAAATGGTGACTTAGCGAATTATTTCTGCCAGAACAAAGCCTGCAGGCTGTGTCGCCAAGCATAAGACTTGACACTAAAGCCTTGGACTCAGCAAAACAGAAGTTGTCTGTACTGAAATAAGAGATCCTATCTTTCCCAGGCCGTCCTGCAATCTCTGTTCCCTCTGACAGTCAAGTCGTTGTTTCAGACAGTTTTCATACAAACCCTCCAAGTGCTCTCTGGGACAGAAGCTCAGGCAGCAGTTGTTTGCAGAAACCTCCTGGAACTGCTGCTGGAGACTCTGGTTACTGGAAGTGAGATCCTGCTGGAGACCTGTGTACCATGTCAGACCAAATTAGGTATAGATTCCTAGTTATGCTACAAAAGTCTTATTCATAGTCATCCTCTGTACAGGACTGAATCTTATTCAGGTCATTATTTCCTTTGCCAGCTTTTCTGCTATTGCTTGGATTGATCTGTGGATGAAGCTGGCAGGGTACTGTGATCCTGCTGTCCTGTGGGCTTGTGCTTTTCTCTCCTCACTGCTCTCTCACTGCATTGAATGTGCAGGCAATACCTGCTGGGTTTGTTTCTGCTGTTTTGTGCTGTGAAAAATCCAAATGTTTGCTTGAAAGCAAAGTCTTGTATATTGCTGAAGGTTGTGCTCCCTTTATCCTCAGCAGAGTTCAAAAATATTCTTTAACTGTTACAAACTGTTTATTCTACCAGAGAACTTACCAAAAGAGCAGTATATGTTGACCTGTCTGGGCTGTGTGAGGCCAGAGTGAATATCTACTTTTGTGCTGTGTCCTGTAAAGATGAGGTGCAATAAAACCTGATATTGATACTGACTTTCTTTAGAAAGTGCTTTGAGGTCTTGTGAAAAACAGCAAACACAAGTCAGGTGGAATTGTGCCTAAGAGTCTTTTCACCTCCTTGACAGGTCCACTCACAGCCTAGCTAAAGAATTTGTGTTCTTTAGTTCTTATTCCATCTGTTATTGTCTTAGTTCAACATTTTACTTAGTTTTGTATGTTTTTCTAGGGTATTCAAGTGTTTTCTGTGAGCTAAATTTATTTTTAAGACAGCTTCCTGACAGTGAGGCAGGGAGAACTCACTGAGAGAAGCCCTGTGGAGAAGGACTTGGGGTGGATCAAGAGCTGGGCCTGTGCCAACAATGTGCAGATGCAGCCCAGAAAGCCAACCATATCCTAGGCTGCATTAATAAAGGAGCAGCCAGCAGGTCAAGGATTCTTATTCCTTCTTATGTGAGTGCCTGGAGCACTGTGTCCAGGTCTGGGGGTGTGGAGTTGTTGGAGTGACTCCAGAGGAGGCCATGGAGGTGCTCCAAGAGCTGGAACCCCTCTGCTCTGCAGCCAGGCTGGCAGAGCTGGGCGTGTTCACCTGGAGAAGAGAAGGCTCCAGGGAGGGCTCAGAGCCCCTTCCAGTGCCCTAAAGGAGCTTATAAAAAGAGGTTTTGTTTTTGGTTTTTTTATGGGCAGATAGGAATAGGACAGGAGGGTCTGGTTTTAAACTATAAGAGGAGAAATTTGAAGGTCTCTTCCAAGCCAAACCATTCTGTCCTGTGCTGCTAATCACTGGTATTTGCTGGCTCTGGAGAGGGGAGAATTGTACTGGGTGAGTCAGGCTATGAGTTTGCACTTTGCATTGGACCTCACACTACCCAAAGTCCAGGACTGCATCTCACTTGAAGTTTTCTCATTTATTCTGATTGTGGTTTGTCAGTAAAACAAACTTTTCAGTGGAGTCTTTATGAAGCATTACACAAAATTTAGTGTGTTCACCCAGATGAATCAATAAATAAGCTTTTTCCTATGATCATGCTTTGATAAGTTTTGAAATAACAATGACAGAAAGGACTCATACAGGCAATGACTGAGAACCCTGGTGTGTAGCTGTAAAGAGTGCTTCAAATCCTGACCTCAATGGAAACAGATTGTTAACATATTTCAGCCATATCCCTCAGTTCACAGGGCAGTTTTTTCCCTTAGATCTATAGATTCTTGCATTTTACACAGGTCTGTTATCCTAGAATCCTATATTGCTAAAGTAATTCAGTTAAAAAATGCAGAACTGAGGTGACAGAGGACCCTTTTCCATTATAGCCTCAGCTTACTGAAGTTTTGACTTGTTTTCTTTCCAAGCTGGACACTGTTGATGTTGAATGCTTGAGCTCTTGGATGCCCGAGCCAGTTACATTTTTCCACAGCAGGGGAACATCCCCTTTGGAGCTTTTCAGCTCAGGCAGTGTGGCATGAGCACACAGGTGTCACAGTGCTAGACATGTCTGGAAGTATCTTATCTTCCCTTTTTTGAGTCATCTAGTTTAGTCATCTAGATAGTTTGAACTTCTTTGTTGATGAAAATTAAAAGCAAGATCAGACAGCATATTTTCTGTTGTGTCTACTTGCCCTTTTGCTGGTTGGAAGGAAAAATGAAGTCAGAGCATTTCCAGGCATGGAAGGATGAGGTGTTGGCATTTCCCAGCATTACCCTTGTTTACTTTTGGTGGGCCTCAACATAGCTGCACAGAGGAAGATCCAACACTGTAACTCATTGAGTTTTCATACTTTGGAGGTGCCTTTTGATGATACAGCCTTTTATTGTTCTGAGAGTATTTGTTCTTCCCCAAACCTTTACAAGAGGAAGATTGTGTAGTTTTGTTGTAGTTTTTTAATCTTAGCTATTGATTTCACAATTTTAATTTTCTGTAAATCTTTGACAGCTGTTATTTTGTTGCTTTAATTTTCTCAATCTATTTTAATACTTAACCTGCACAGCACTTGGTGGGGACAGGACACAAGGAAGTACATGATTACAGCCTGCTGGGCCTTCATAAGGCCTGGTCATTTTTCAGTCTTTGGCTGTTTCCAGAAAATGTTTTTAGAGACTCTCTTGGTTACTGAAGCATCTCTTCTTCCCTTTTCTCATTCTCCCCTTCTCTGTGGTAATGCAGTAAGACATAAAATTAAATGGGGATTAGAATTTCATGAGAAGTGGTATTCTAAATGGAGCTGCACTTGATTCATTTATACTTTAAAGGAAAGAGCATAAGGCAAGGGGAAAACTCTAGTTAAAGTATTAAAATCTGCCAGGGGCATGGCATTTCCTTTAACTTCCAAAATATCTATCCAGTCAAAGACAAGTGGAAATAGATGTTGTCTGTTCCCTCAGGGTCTCTCTTCAAACTATCTCAGTTTCATGCTACCTGTGCTTGTGGAGAGGTTGTCCGAGTGTTACAAATGCATTGGATTGGTTCCCATAGACTTGAAATTCCTCTTTAAAACATAAGCTGACCACTGCCATTTAGGTGCTTTTTAGTGTGACTAACATGACAGTTAGTACTGATTTCTGGTAGTTGGAACCGTAGACTGTTACTGAAATGCTGACTTTTTTCCTGATACAGTTCTGTCATGCCCTCCTTCCCCAGCACAATTTCATCTTGTGTCTTGCTGTGAAAGACAGGTGTCTGCTTAGGAAGGCAGGAACTTCCCTTGGAATGGAGAATGTGACCCCTTTCCCTCCGAATTATCATAACTTTGAAATTAAGGGGCTTTCCGGCAGAGATATAGGAAAAGGAATAACGGTTCTTTACTAGTATGTATAGCAAGGCAAACAACAACAATGGCAGCAACAACAAACAAAACCAAACAAGCGACAGAAAAAAAACAAAACAAACAAACAAACAAACAAAAAAAAAACCACCAAAAAAAACCCAAAAAACCCACCACAACAAAACCCAACACCACAACAACAAAACACAAACCAAAACCAAAAAGCAGAAAACCCAATGAAGTCTCTTCCCTGCTCTTCAGGGGNTCGGCAGTGAGGGCTGCAGTGCAGCAAGAACCCACAGCGAGGGCTGGGCAGCAGCAGCCCGGCTCCCAAACAGGGCCGGGAGAGGATCCCTTGGAGAGGGAAGGGGCTCGGGGATCCCGGGGTTTCCCCTGAGGCACTGCAGCAGATGGTGAAAGTCCTTTGTTTGGTGAGGTGCGGCGTTAAGAAGGTCCCAGTGCAATGGCTGCTCTTAGGAGCAGAGCTGCAGTCAGGGTAGAAGGAAGGGAGAAGACAGAACCCTGCAATGGTGGGGAACTCTCCCCACAGCGACCGCAGCCTGTGTCCTCTATGAATGCCGAGAGAACAAGAGCCGGCAGCTGGCCCAGCCCAATTCTCCCAGTATCTCTGATGGACAGAAACCCTCAGGTAAGAGTGCAGCCAGGTGCCCTCCTCCCCTGAGCTTGGCAAATTTTGTTGCTCCTAAGTACCCAGTTGCTATTGTCTCTTAGCAACAAAAATGTGAGAAAATTCTCCAAGAGAAAGAAACAAATAGAGAACTCCTAAACCCCAACATCTTGTTTGAAAAAAGTTTACAACTTTAGTAACCCTGATAGCTGATAACAGGATTTACCTAGCTTTAAGCTCACACTCATCCTTTACCCATCCTTGATATATGGGCTTGAAGCTATGAATATGAAAATCAGAGTTTGAAGCATGGAATTGTGGAATGATGAATTGGAATTCCTCGTGGTTGTATCTGAGATAGCAGCCTCTTAGCCAGACAACCAACTCAGATTAATACTACTAATTCTCTCTTCCCCACCCTGGCAAGGGGCTGACACATTCTTCCGAAAGTGGCAGCTCAGTATGAAAAATCCCTCTAGGATCCATGCCTAGAAGGCCCAAGAGGATGAAATGACAATTGAGAGGGCTTTGCTCTGTGACTGCCTGTGTTGGGGGCGTTTGACCCTGAGGCCAGTTTCCTGAACAGTAGTAGGTGTCAGAAGTTGTCAGATTGCACAAGTACTCCCTGAAGTAATAAAGTATCTAAGGGGAAAAAAAAGCTTGAGACCCGCAGGTTTTTATTTCATGCTGTGTCTTCTTGTCTTACGTGTGCTTTGAGGTGTGCTGTCCTTTGGAATACGAGGTTGGTCAAACCCAAGAGCCATCCTTCCCAGCACCATGACTCCTGTAGCACTGATTGGGCTGCTCAGGGATGTAAAATGAGGCCGTGTACAAACCCTGGAGCAAGAGCTGTCCTAAAGGGAAGATACCATCACAGGCACCATATTCACTGGTGAACTCATCTTAGAATCCTAGAATGGTTTGAGTTGGAAAGGATCTTTAAGGTCTTTTACTTCTTCCTTGAAGCCGTCTCTTCCCTGTGCGTGTTGGCTTTTGTGTTATTATCTCACCATCCCTCTCTTGCAGGTACACAGTCATGCTGGTTTTTAAATTGAAAACTTTGTGTTATCAGATCAACTAATTGTATGCCTCACTTTCTCACATTGTGAAACAGTGAATTATTCTTTAACCACCTTGGCCATAATAATTTCTCCCATAATCCCACAGTTGGACAGTTCTCATCTGTTTAGTTTTCCACACCTGGGATCACCACTGACACCTCATCTGTTTCTTCCAACTGAATTCCAGCTTGTTTGGTAGCTTGGGATGGTTGATCATGGACTATTTGGCAGCTGGGGATGTGCTGAATATTTTACTTTGGAGTAATGAGTTGGTCTCACCTCCCTGCCTGATTTTATGCCAGTTCTCAGCATCTTTGAAAGCCTTGACCCTTTTGGAGAACAGCCATGAAGATGCCAGCATCTTCTTCCTGACTGGTAATAGCTCATTTAGAGCCTGTCATTCTCCATTCAGAACTTAAATTATTTTCCCCCTGTGTGCATTTATTTCCATTTAGTGACTTTGTATTTCACCTGCCATCTTATTATTCAGTCACCCGGCTGTTTGGTGGAAATTGAGTTTATGAATCCTTGGTTCTAAACAGCTGTTTTCTCCTCCCTGAGCAAACTGAACAGCCTTACAAAGCACATTCCTAAAGCACACCTCTGTGTGATTGGCTCTCTAGAAATGTCTACATTTCATTGGGCTGGGTGCTGCACAGACAGCACGAGAGTTCTTGTGCTGAAACTCTGAAAGGATCAAAAGCCAAATATGAAGGCACTGCAGCCACTTACATCAGTCAGCAAACATATCCCAAATGTCAGAATATGGTGAGGGAATGGGAAACTCCGTTAACTTCTGGAGTCTTTGGGAGCATTGATTTGAGACCCTGATTTGAGCTGCTTTTGAGTTCATGTGACATCTCTCACACTGGTGGTCCTGCAGGGGTCTGAGCCAGACCCAGCAAAGCTGAGTCCTGTTGAGTGACTGGTGTGTTCCTTCAGAGAGGGGGAACAAGAAACATCTGTGGGCTGGTGCTGGCCATGACACTGGTTTTGACCCAAACAGTGACCCACTCTGCATTATCATTTATGACCTATATACTTTTGCAGGAGCTCTGGCTTTTGTTCTGGGTGTTGATTTAGCAGCTGGATTTTAGGAACAATGTTCCAAAAGTGCAGAATTCCATCTGAGCCATGTAATGCTGACTTGCTGAATAATCTCTCATGTTTTCCTTGGGTCTGATAGGCCTGGGAAGAAGTTTTATGCTTCTGCCTTTACTTCCTTTGCAGTGTGAAGAGACCAGTTTAGAAAAAGTGTTTTGGAAGAGCATTGTTAAAAATAATACCATCTGATATTTTCAATGCTGAAACTTTGTGGATAGTCAGTATTGACTGACTTTAAAAACCTTTAAATTCTTGAAATGCATTTTCTGCTTTTCCTATGTGTACAGGGATCAGAAAGGAGGAATTGGCACAAGAGGAGCTTCCTTTTGCTTCATTAGCAAAGGAAGCACATGAAGCTTCCTTTCGGTACCTCTGAGAGTTGTAGATTTGGTTAACTACAGCTTTATGGAAAGCTGGGTACAGGCACATTTACAACACTATTTTGTACATAATATGAGCTAGAATATGCAGAAATACTAAACATTGCTGGGCTGGGTAGTATCCAGCTTGAGCAGGACCCAAAAGCAGAGCCTCAGAGAATGAGAACAGTCAGAGGTTGCTTTTGCTGTAAAGGTGTCCTTAGTCGTACAAGAAGCTAAAGCTTCTCTCTGAACTAAAGGAAAGTTGGTGAAACTCTGTTTGGGGCTGACATGCAGCCTCACAGCATTCCTCCTCAGATTGATTTGGGGTGTTGGACCTGCTTGCAAATGGAAGTTGTTTGAAAATGATGAGGCCTGAAATGTGCTTCTCCTGCCTCTCCATCCCGATGGAGTACTTGCTGAATCTCCTCCTCCTTTAATTCCCCCAGCACACATGTTCTCAATTACTGCCTGCATTGAAGCTGCAAACATTTCTGGTGCATCTAACTTTCTATACTGAGCACTGGAAATACATTTTAGAAATTTGTGGGAGAACTATTATGTCCCATGCTGGAAAAACTGTGTTTATCATTCCTGTAGGAAAACAAGTTCATTCTAGTCCACAACAGATTTTCTGTTTCTTCCCCCTTCTTTTGCGTCTTGGAGCAATATTGTAAGAACCTCTTAGCCCCAGTGCATTGAGCATGGGTTGCTCCCATCTTTGAAATAAAATGCATATGCTCACCAGTCTGTGTTTTTCATTGCTGTCCACAAAATAATCACTGGTTTTTGGCTGATCACAATAATAGCTACTATGAACCCCAAATATGAGTTTGGATGTACAGCTGCATTAAATTTGATGAAAACTCAGTTGTGTTTTAGTGGTGGTAGGATTTAAGAGTCAATATTCTGCAGCAGAGGGCATTAAAGGAATGATAGTATTAGGCCTGATTTGGAGGGGAAAAGGAAAAAGGACTTAATCTTTTTCTCACTGTTTGCATAGTTCTGGTAGGATAATCCTTCAGGATCCAGGTTGTATGATGTGTTCACAGGCTTTGTTGTACATTAAATCATACTTTATTTTCAGCTGTAAACCTTAGGGACCCACACCCACGTCTGTAACGTGTTTCTCAGTTCAGATTTTGGGTTGTAGAAGAGAATTTTGTGGTTAAGGAAAATGCAGTGTTGCACTCCACCTCTCTCTTGTGCTGAAAATTAGTTCAACTCTGACAGTCATCAGGGGATACTGTTACTGCTGTACAGACAAAGTTTTTAAAGCACAGTTACCTTCTGCTTAAATAAATGATGGGCTTGTTCAAATGGAAAGAATTGCTTTTGAATCTCATGTGTGGCTAAGTTGACTCAAAATAGAGGGCCTCCGAGAGTGCTGGCAGACAGGGATAGCAAAGAGAGAAAAGGTGTGTCTGGATCAATTAGTTAATTGTTAGATAATAAATGAATACTCCTTGCCATTGCACACAAACTAAACGTCTTTTTCATTTACTGCTCCAACTTTCCCTTCAGAGATTTGATTACAGCATTCTCTCCCAAAGCAAAGAGCTCTTTCCATTTCGATGTAAACACTCATTGACCCTCTGGAGATTTGAAAAATTGCTTTCCTGACTTTAACAATGATAAATCTGTAAACCATATTGTTAGAGATGCTGGGGGGCTGGGCATCAAACCAAGAGCAACAGATTAAAGGACTTTACAAAGTGATGTGCACTTTTACAATTATCCTCTGAGAAGAAAATTAGTACAGGCAGCACTGTACAATGCATCAGATGTAGTTTCATAAAAATTATTTGTATAATCTTTGATGAAATTTAGGGATTTAGAGGGTTTTGCTATTGCTCTGCTGCTAGTCCTGGGGTGATATTGCACCAACTGAAACACTGCTGTTTCTGATATGTTGCTTTAAAAAATCCTGGAGGAACAACAGCAATAAAACATGAGCAAAGTGCCTGAGATGCTAATTTAATTCCCATTAGCACAATAAATGCGAATATGATGAGGTTTGTTTTGGTTTTATATCCCTATGCTTCTCAACGGGGATGGTTTAGATCTGTATCACAAATGGAAGCTGAGTCATAGGCTGGCCAGGAGGAGCAAAGCATTAGATCTGAGTTTCTGGAGCTAACAATGTAACTCTGGCAATTTTGGAGGGCGGTGATTTTTGTTGGCAGTCTGTTGTTTTTTTGAAGTGGACAGGAGTCTTGCCTCACTGTCCAATTTGTAAATCCAAAGACATTGCAATCTATATTAGCAGACCAAAATAATTCCTGATGTGATTTATGGATTTACCTAAAAGGAAGAGAGCTTTCCTACCTGCCATGTAGGCTTGGGTCAGTAGCAAAGGCCGTAACCTCCCGTGCTCACGCAGGCCATGGTGCCTGCAGCCATGGGAAGTGCGTCCTGTAACCCGAGAGGTGTGCTGCTGCCTGCCTTAGCACTGGGACAAAGGTGCTCCCGTCCCAGCAGGCACAGAGCCTGGGAGCAGGAGCAATTGCAGGGCTCTGCCTTAGCAATGACAGCCTGTCCTGCAGCTCTCCTCACATAGCTGGCTGTAAGGACTGGGGGAGCGTGTTATCTAAGGTTACTTTACCTTTTGGATATTTCTATTACAGNCTAAGAGGACATGTCTTTGTCCTTCCTGCATGTTAATAGTTATTATGGTTCCCACTAATGGTTTTATAGTAGGTCAGGGTAGCATAGGCAGCACCTCAGCAGTGCTTAGGATGGCCAAGGCTGCTCCATGTTTAAGGCTCTTGATATCACTCAATGCTGGCAATGCTGTGCTGCTTTGGTTCCTGAAGAGACTTGTATCCTGCTGCAGATGAATGTGTGTCTGGCATTTTCTCTTGTGCTATGGTTCACCTTCTGCCTAAGCTTGTCTTAAATTTACTTGATCCTACTACTGAGGTTCCAGCTATTTCATTTTGACATAAAGAGCAGCAGATTATTTTCTTACCAGTCTCCTCCTGGCTTTATGGACAGCACCCTGATAGTGTTCTGCAGCTCTGCCCTGCCCTGGCAGGAGCTGCAGAAATGTGCCCAGGCCCATAATGAAAAGCTGAACACAGAGAGAGCAAGACAATCCTAATTAGAGTATTGTGTGTTACAGAGATTCACTACCACTGTTCTTTCAAATAGTGTTAAAAGCAGATTTCTGTGAAGAAAAATATCCCCTGCTTTTGCCCTTTACCCATGATGTGTTGAGTGAAGCTTTGTTGAGTTTAATGAAAGTCAGAAGAGTTGGGAGGAGAGCTGGTCGAAACATCTGACATAGTTATGATCAGTGAATTGCATGGACAAAATCCATGTTTCTGTGGCTTCTTTTTAAGTCATCAAGCCATGCTAATAAACCTGGGCTGGTTTTAGTTATATTTCTGTGAATCTTGCATGTTTGTTGTATTGGTTTGTTTTGTTTTGCTTGTAAATTCAAACTTCTCTGAAAGCCATCTTTTTCAAGCTGAATTTCTTTGCTATGATATGGGTCAATCAGCAGTGGCAGCTAGAGGAAGATGTACTCATCTGTGTTTTCATTGTTCACAACAAAAGTTTGCTTCCTTAACACACTTTGCATTTTGGGGAACGTAGTCCTTAGTGATCCAAAACCAACTGGATGCAAGACACATTCCTATAACTTGGTTTTGTTTATGTATCTGCAGATATATAAAGCCCTAAACACATGAAGACAGAACTCACTAAACTTCCTGACTTAAATTCACTTACGTTCCTCTTACATTGCAAGTCAAACAACTTAAGTTGCAAACAGGGCTGTAGTCAAGCTGAGAGAGGTTCCTTCTCAGAAAAGCTGAATATTAGCCCTGACTTGTTTGAACTGTTGGAGGTAAAAAGCTGATCCAGGGAGCACTTGTGAGCTGGCAGGATAGGTCAGCTGCTAGACCAGGGACACCACTGGCATGTTGTACCTGCCTGTGTTGCAAATACGCCTCAGTGCTTCTCTGGCAATGCAAACAGTCACCCTGTCAGTGTTTGCTTAGAGCTGTATATGGCCATCTTCATCAGTAGAAATTTATGCACCATTTGGTAAAAAGGGGCAGCACAGGATGAATGCTGACTTGGGAAGAGTTGGGTGTCTGAGCTGGTCCCACACCGTGTGACTCGCAGTGTGTGTTTGTTCTGCATGATGTTGCTCCATGTGGGGCTCCTTAGCCAGGAGGGCACTGCAGGCACTTTGGCTCCACTGATTCTGCCAAGTTGGTTTCTTCAATGCAGACAGGAAACCACTTAAAGCTCTTTTTTATGTCAAGGGATATTGAGCTGTGCTCAGTTTGCCGTGTTCTCTGTAAAAAGGCTTTTGCTGTAATGACCCATACTGACCCCAAAGGGTGCCCAGTGCTCATCACCCAGATGCCCCTCAGTGCTGGATATGCATCTGGATGTTCTGAAGTGAAGAGTGGGTGCTCCAACCCTCCAAGCTTAGGACTACAGTGGTAGCTGGCCATGCACCAACAAATCCTAAAGTGCAAGGGTGGCTGTGGCTTTCATTTAGCCTCCTGCCTGCCGTTATCAGAGCAGCCTAGTGATTTTGACTTCCAGATAGGTAGGCAAAATCAGCTAATAATTATTCTCACAGAACTTGAAGTTGCCAAATTTATGTTGTAAGAAAAATAGAAAATCATTTCCAGTAAGAAACTGACTGTTAATGATTTCAAGACTGTTTCACTACAAACAAGCATGCTGGTGTTTTCCATAGAGTCAGGATAAAGACAGATCACTCCATCCATGTTCACCCATATGCTGATAAATTTGAGTTGAGAATTACTGTGTGATGACAGGAAGCTAAACTCGTACATCACAGGCAGTATTAAGCAACAGTTCTCAAAGTTTGTGAGAATAACAGAAGATGGATGACTTGGTAATTCTCCTTTGTTTCCTGTCTCCAGCAGTTAGTGTTTTTCAGCACAAATGCAGCTAGTTCCATCAGCAGTCTGACATCTGAATGTTTTGCTCATAATGAATCTAGAAAGTTCAAATACTATTTGGTAAAGTAATATCTAATTGAATGTATTTATTTCTTCTCATTTCTCCCTTCCTCTAGCCTTGTCTCCTGCTGTATTGTGTTCTCTGCTTATGCAAATGACAGAAATGAGTTTTCCAAGATGGGAAGAGGCTGGCACTATACTGTGCAGCTCATCTGCCAAAGAGGAGGGTGGGCTCTGTTGTGGCACACCTGATGCTCCAGTGCCAGCGTTTGTGGTGCTTGTGACATGTGCCAGCCAGCCCTCTGCTCCAGAGCACGCATTAAACAATGTGTTCAGGCAGTCACACATGCTGAGGAACGTGGTACAGTCTAATATGTCATGATAACATACAGAGTGAAGCATACAAATCCCTCATCTAAAATGAGAAGACAGCCTGGAATTAATCCCAACAAATTATATCTTTCGTATTCACACAGATGAACTTGATGCTGCTGCTTCTCAATTTCTGTTCAGCTTAACTGCTGCTTTGCAAACTTCGGTGTTACTTCCAGACTTAGCATTTGACTGCCTTGAATGGCATTTGGTCATGGTTTCCTACATGTGGGGAGACCAGCTGCCCACATGCTTCTGGAATTAATCCTTTCCATAGGGCAGTTTTGCAACACTTCACCCTGCTGAGATAACAATTAATTAAGCAGTTTCTTTATAAATAAGAAGGTAAGACTTGTGGTCTTCCTTAAAGACTGTTGCGTGTACTGAACTTTGAAATGACCCACAGCAGTATTCCCAGAAACTTGTGCTCTGTGTGCAACCCAGAACAAATAGAGGTCACATTCATCCCAGTATTACCACTCTGGTGATCTCAGCAGACCTAGAAAACCAAAAGTCTGGAGGAGGCACTTCTGGTGTGGACCTGCAAGCACAGCCAACCATTCCCCTTTCCTGCTCACTTCTCCCATGGAGACTGGAGTGCTGTTTGCAAACTGCAGGGATGCTATTGCTGCATCCCATAGGCACTTTCCTGCTCCGTGCAAGCTTGAGTATTTCTTCCATACACAATGTAAGTTTTGCAGTTTCAAATATGTAATCTAATAATAGATTGGTCTACATTTGTGGCATTGCCAGGAAAAGGCATATGTTGCCAGGCAGTCATAGTCAGCAACAGTGCTTAAGTGGAAATGTGCTTAAACATTGAGAAGGCAGAAATCCAAAATAATCTATCTGGGGTTTGGCTATTAGGAAACTAAAAATACTGTCTTCCTACATATAGGGTTTCCATATGTACTTAGAGAAATACTATTTGCCTGATGTCTCAAAATTATTAAAGGGCAATTCTTTTCCTTTCTTGGCTTTGGTGTGATAATAGAAGATGCTGTTGGCATTCAGCTTATCAAAGACCGGTTTAAGAGGAAATAGAAATTATTGAAATAACTTGTATGGAAAGGCATGTGTAATGCAATGTGGGAGGGAGAGATGACATTGAGTTCCTTTTTCCTGTCACACAAAGTTTGCCATTCCAGTTTTTCATGTTTAGATTTCCTCTGGGAAAAGAATGCATGCATCATTATCTTGAACTGAGTGAATGTATACTGGAAGAACCACTGCTCTTCTCTGTGCTGGTGAAAGACTTTGCTTTTAAATTCATATGGCTCCATGGTCCTGATCTTTTACAGAGCTGCACTGAGTTGGGGGTTGGGCTTTGAGATGGTATATGGAGATATGAGGTTTTGACATGGGTTCTGGGGCAGCAATTATGGGATTTCATGTGTACATATCCCTTAAATATCAGCATATTTAGATGTGTGCCTAGAAACTGGCATCTGTCACATTCTTTTTCTGCTGGGGTCATTGTATGCACACAGACACATATTACTGTTCTAGTAAAAATTCTTCCTTAAATGCCATCACAGATCAGGAAAGGTTACGTTTTTAATATTAATATTTTCTCCTTTAGGACCTCTAGTTTCTCCCTAGTCAGCATGCACGTGACTCGGTCAGGCAGTAGTAGCAAAGAGTTTTATTTCAGTGACTTCTCTAAGGAATTCATCCACTGTAACAAATACTTCTGCCTCCTGGAGTCCACCTGAAGCAGCATCCCAGAAGTTCTTTTTGCCCAGCTTGTATTACCCCTTGCACTGGTAGCAGCCTCGTGCAGTTTAGAAACGACAGTAAAAAATTGAGCCGCTGCTATTTTCTGCTTCTTTTGGCACTATTCCTGGAGAGAGTTGAGTTGGTAAATGTGGCTGTCACAGCAGCTATTACCAATGACACAAAATAATTAAGTTGTGGTTTCTGTTGTGGTGGGGCCACGTCTATATTTTATAATGATATGTCTGTGCTAGGAGGGAGTGTTATGCTTGATTGTTGTGATGGATGCTTCCAGGAAAACAGGACAGGTCTCTAAAGGCAGGTTGTCTAATTCTTTCCATGTTCATGAAATCCTGTTGGTTACATGGCAGACCACTAATTGAACTGTGTGTTGTTTCCTCTCAGTTTTCTGATGAGGTGATGAGGAGGGCAGCATCAATCTCATTTTTCTCCCTGTTGCTTTTGGAGGGGATGGCTGCTATGTTTTTTCTTTTCAGCCAGTCAAAAGAATGCTGAAGCCAGCCTGATTCTTTATGAAGTGAATGCTTTCACTTTTTGATGTCTCGAGCCATCAATATGGGATTCCAGACTTTCAGAAGTCTTGAAGACTTTTGGACACAGATGCTCAGCAGTGCTGAGAAACCCTGGGAGCCCCTGGTTCTTGAATCTTGCTGAACTGTGCTTCATACAGAAATTACACTGTGAAGATGCTGTGAAATCTGGGGGCCTTGAGAACAATCTCTCTTTTCCCAGTATTTAAAATATTTTCTGTAGGTTGTTTCAGATAAATTTGAGAGTAATGTAGTGTAACTGTGAAATCCTGCCGTTTGGTTCTTAGAGACACATGCTCTTCCTGCTGCACCCAGTTTAGAGAGAAAAATTTCTCCTGCTCTTAGGTAACAAACACAGTCAGTCCATGTGCTCTGGCATTCTCCTGGAGGGGCTGGGAGCCCTGTTTGTGTTGAGGATGCTGGCACTGGCATCAGCACTGTGCTGATGCTCTGCTGAAGGTGAACATGGGCTTGCCAACCTTCCTGCCATTGCTTGAACAGCTAGATAGGAGCTGGGGTTTTTTCAGTAGATGTTGATGTACATATGTTGGTGTGTCAGGGAAAAAAAAAACCTTTCCAGCTATATGTGGTGTTAAGCCTTAAGGCTGAAGCTTTTGTTTGTGTGTCTGCAGTGGAAGAATCCCATGTCACATTAGATTTGTATCTCCTGTTAGAGGTGACATTGTGTTAAATGGTGAAAAGCTGGGGGTGCTGTGAGCTGTGATGTCAGAAGATGGAGCAGAACAGAGGCCACAGGGGATCGGGCAGGGGGACAGCTCAGCCTTGTGGCCATTGGCTTGGTGGCTGCTACCACTCTTCTTCACCAGGAAGGGGAGAGGACCTTGGAATGTTGACTGCTGGTGGCAAAAGCCTCTGAAGGAGCAAGGAGAGATACTGGGGCTTGGTTGAGAGGTTAGATGTCAAACCTTGATAAGGCAAGAAACTTCAGTGGGCAGAAAGGTGCATGCATGAACCATGGGAATGCTCTTGGAGGGTGCTGGAGTAAGCAGTCAGTGAGCAAAGTTTTTTACTCTTTGTCAATGCAACACAGCAGGTCCTGGACGTGATGGGAAGCCTTAAGGGATATGGTAATTAAGAAAAGTAACTAAGAACTAAGTAATAGAAATAGTAAGAGTTTTACCAGTTTCATTGTGCATAGGCAGGCAGCAGGGAATATGGGTCACACAGTATGAGCTAGCCAGAAATAAATCCAGGTCTGTTAATGCCTCAGGCCTCTCCATAAACATCAGACTGTGACTTTTTCCTTCAGCACAGCTTGGATGGGAAAGGACTTCCATTTTAGGTGGAAGACAAGGTTCTGCTCGGTCCAGGTGCTAATCATATTCTCCTGCTGTTTGCCTTTGCCAGGTGCAAATTCTTCAGCCTCACAGAAACCCCTGAGGACTACACCATCATTGTGGATGAAGAGGGCTTCCTAGGTAAGTGTCAGCACGTGCCACTTTTGTATCCAGCTTGGGGGTGGACAAGGAAAAC
>VZUA01022916.1:86759-116108 GCA_013401035.1 Horornis vulcanius | reverse complement strand
TCCCTCCCTTTTTCCTTCCCTTCCCTCCATGTTCTCCAAGCATGCTCACCCACCCAGCACAGATACTTGGGGATAATTTTTTAGGGATGTGGCAGCTGGAGTACCTTGCTTCAGCTTTATTTTTTTAGGCAAGATTGGGGTGTAGGAAGGGGAAAGGCAAACATTTCCCCTTTGCCTTTTTTTGTCTTTAGTTGGAAGAAATGATTTTCCTTGAGATGTTATTTTATTTATTTTTAAATGAAACCTCTGAGAAGTCATATTGCATCTTCCAAACAAACTGCTGAACTCAACTGCTTTTACCAAACGCATGCAAAATTTTCCCCTCAGGATCCTTAGAGGCCCTGGAGTGCCTGCCTTGCAAAACCTGGGGCAGTGAACAGAGTGACTCCAGAGTGATTTCCATAGGATACCTTTAGACAGCGTGCTTACCTGTATTTATAAGAACATTCTTACACATTGAACACATCAGATTCTCTTTTGGCTGGTTACTGCACGCATCAAGCAGAAAGAAAAACAACCAAGGTATCCAAAGAGCTGCTGCCCAGCTGGTAAACTCTGAAAAAAACCCAAGCCCTCCTAGAGGCACAGACAGAAGCAGTTTTTGTCCCTGGCTTTCTCCTGCCCCTGAATACACGTGGCTGTCTCTTTGTGATCGTTTCAGATGCCTCAGGAACAGTACCCGCACCGGAGCACCATGCAGACCTCGGAAGGACCCCAGGTATACAAAGTGGGGATTTATGGCTGGAGGAAGAGGTGCCTCTATTTCTTTGTGCTGCTCCTAATGATTTTAATCCTGGTGAACCTTGCTATGACCATCTGGATTCTGAAGGTTATGAACTTCACAATTGTAAGTAGGGGTTACCCTGGATGGTCTGGGGAAGATGAGGGAGGGTGCTGGTCTTTCTTCTGAGCATGACTTCAGATACAGCTTCAATAATGGGGGGTTTCATTGCCATGGACAGTCCTTTAATAGAGAGGAACAAATTTACACAATGATCCTCTCTTTCTGCTGAATATTGCCAAGCTGAGGAATCAGCTCAGCACTGCAAATCATGTTCCACTTATCTGCTGTATATGTACATATACATGTATTTATGGAAACAATATACACCACTCACCCCCAATTTTCAATTATAAAGTGTTTTAAAATTAATGAAATAGCTTGTTTTAAACTTGGATGTGGAATGGGTTTGAGCCTTTCTCTTAGACTTTTTCTGCTTTTCTCTAACTGGGAAGACAAGAATCCTGATTTGCTTTTTTCCTTTGGGAAAATTCATGTTGTTCTGTAATGACGTAGTTCTGGAAGCTTCATGAAATCAGATAAAATTTACAGGGTATCTCCCTGGCTGTGGTACTGAGGTGGAGCATGTCCTTATCCTTGTATTGCTGTGCTTGGTGCACATCAGTCCTGGAGCAGCTCTCCCTTGCTGCACAGACTCCCTGGCCAGGGTTAGCTCTCCACTTCCAGGGCTTGTGAGCCTTTATATATTGCAGATCCTTGTTTTTCTCTAGATAATTTGACAAGGCAGAGTGAAAACAAATTTATCAGTCGCCTCTCCTTCAAAGTAGTCATTGCCACCTTGTTCAGATGAGATTATTCATCTTAAGATTGTTTGAGTCTTCAGGAGAAATCAAGTCTGAGGCTCTAATTCTGGTTTTACTTCCTGAGGGAGCTGTAAAGCTACACTTCCCTAGACAACTTTCAAGGACCTTCCCAGCCAGGCTCTGATATGAGCAGCATGTTTGAAGTCTTTTTGGCATTTCTTTCTGTGCTTTGGTCTTGCACAGTCCCAAACAGCTGTGGCCAGCATTATGTCATTAATGGGCCATGAGAAGTTGAATAAACAATCTCTGCCTTCCTGTACCCAGCAGATAAAATGCTGTGTCAGGGGAATGTGCAACGTTCATTTTCTCTAACAAGGTTGCTGTCAAGGTGTGCAGAAGATTGCAGAGCATGTGTGCATAGGGAGCAAGCAATTATGAAGCAGTAATCCACAAAAAGCTCCTGTGAGCGGGCAAAGAGTGGCCAAAGTGGAGCAATTAATGCTTAGCCAGACCAGTTATTTAATCTTGTGAAATTGATGCCATTTTGATACCCATTTCATGCTGAAGTATGGTCTGTAGATAAATGGAGTTGAGAAATAGGTATTTTTGAGGTGATGGAGGAGTTGATCATTCATCATGCAGGGAGTGGTGTGGGTATCAACACGAGAACAAAACAAAAAGTTTTCAAATTATCACTTTTCAGGAATACAGCTTTATTTCTTTCTAATAACTTCAGTCCCATGCATTTTTTGCTAATCACTGGTGGTCAGTCAGCTCTCTACAAATTGCTTGGGAAGTCAGGTGAACATCTGTGCTCCTTCTCTGTCACTGCCCTCTCGTGATGCACTGCATTTTGCAGGCCAGGTGCTCAAGTGCCATCTCCTAGGGATGTGTGCAGGAACTTCCCATTTCCAGCAGCTCTGTCCCCTCCAGTAGGATACAGGCTGGCTTTTGAGCTACATGCACTGATCTTCAGTTTCTTGTCTGATTCTGTTTCCTTACTTGCCCTCAGATTACTGGGGATTATTCCAGGGTAAAGTATATTTGTGTATGGCTTAGTTAATTCATATCTGCTAATGCTAGTGGATGATGAACAGCATTTGGTGATAAAAACACAGGTGGTGCTACTGAGTCCTGCAGTGGGAGCAGCTTTATGGTTGTAGGCATGGCCACACTAGTCAGGGTGAGTGTTTCTGGCACAGTCAGTTGGAAATAAATACAAGAACTGGGCATGTAAAATGTGAGTCTTGCCCCAGTGTGCACCCATTCATCTCCTGATCTCCTGCTGCTCCTGCAGCCTCGCCAGCTGCTTTGGATCCTGCTCTGCAATCCCTCCTGTACCATTCCCTGAGGCTGAGAAAACCACTTGGCTAAGTGAGTTTTTGGAGGCAGACTTCTATCTCTAAGTAACAAATGTAGGAAAATTATCAAATGAGCAGATGCACATATGGAAAAAATCTTTAATTTTTTCCTGTTCTGATAAGAGGAGCTGAGAGTCCTTCTGGGGCAGAGGAGTGATCTGAGTAGTCAGTAAGCAATAGCTGCTGCTTAGCAGGTCTGAGTTACCCCAGTGCTTGCAGAGCAGAAAGGAGGGGAAGGTTTGTGTTTCTGTTCTTCTGGAAAATGTAGTATTTCTAGCATCTTCCCACCCCTGAGCTCTCCTTCCAGAACCTGAGTCTGTTCAACTCCACAGAACAGTCCTGGCACTTACCAGAATTTAATGATGCTCATTATAGCCAATAAGTGCTCACAGTATTTTAATGAGCACAGCAAACCTGCTCAGGAAAACTCAGGGGTGTTTTAAATGCTGATAGTGGGGAGTGGAGAGTGGAGAAGGGGGAAGGAGATGAAGAAAGACAATCTCAGGATAAAAAACCATCTCCCCATGCTTGCTGTAGCAGTATCCATCCACTCCACTTCCTTGTCCAGCCCTGACCTCCCTTCCTCTGCCCTCTGCCTGCCCTCCTGGCTGGTGCTCCAGGGGACAGCTCCCATGAAATCAAGCCATAAGCTTCCAATCAGGCTTTTAACAAGCAAGCATCACTAACTTATTCTAGGTTTTGCTTTTATTTTAATGTTCAAAGCTTAAACAAGTGTATGTGTGGCTATTGCCTCTTATACAGGTCTGTCACAGCAGTGTCACACCTGTGTGGGGACAGCTGGCCACTGTCTCCTCCGTCCTCTGGCACAATCATTCATTTCTCATGTACTGCTTGATACTCAATTTGTTTTAAATGCCTTTATCCAGCACTGGCTGTGTGAAAAAACAGGCCTAGAGGGGACCTCAAATGTCATCTGCCTGTCCCACAGCTGCTTCCCATAGCCAGGTCCATTTGCTGTGCTCGTTTACATCAGGGCTGAGCTGCTCTGGGGCTGCAGGAACCTCTGGGCAGGCTGCTGCCTGTGAACCTTGCTTGGATTTTTAAGCCAAACCATGGAATGAATTTGGACCAAAGCCACCAATTTGGTTGAAGCCCAAATACACCCTGAAGGTGGCCTAACCTAATTGAGGTAGAAACCACCATCCAGTGCTCAACTTTGCCATGATATATAGATACAGAGTGCCCTGCTTCATTCAGGTCTTGGACAAGCCTGGCAGTAGGTCTGTGGTTTGCATATACTGGCCTTGGGGAAGTGATCTTAATGCCTGTGGGTTGTGTGTGTGACTGAACCACTCAGTCTGCAGGTCCCACTGCTGCATCCTACAGTCACATCAGTGTGGCAAAGGGCTCAGCCTCCAGCTGGGGAAAGCTGCAGCTGTGGTGGGCTCAACCTCCAGCTGTGATGGTCAGAATATCCAGCTGTGGCAGCCTAAACCTCCAGCTGTGGCAGCCTAAACCTCCAGCTGTGGCAGCCTAAACCTCCAGCTGTGGCAGCCTAAACCTCCAGCTGTGGCAGCCTAAACCTCCAGCTGTGGCAGCCTAAACCTCCAGCTGTGGCAGCCTAAACCTCCAGCTGTGGCAGCCTAAACCTCCAGCTGTGGCAGCCTAAACCTCCAGCTGCACAGAGTTTGGCTGAGGTGGGCACAGCCCCTGCATGGGTTCCTACATCCCAACTTAATTATGAATGGAATGAGAGCTCTGAACAACCTTCCTCCCTCTGGTCCACCTGCATTACACCCAGTGATGCAGCTCTTCAGCAGCAGCATTGCCCATGACTGTGCATATTAGCACATGCATATTTTATGCTGCACACCAGTGATGTGCTGGGGATCTCTATTTCACCTATTATTAGTGAGTTTAAAAGACTTTTTCAAAAAGCTTCCTGTTGTATTTGTTTCTGAATATTGCAGGAAAAGATGTGCTTACATAAACACAGCAAATCAATATCCTTATTTTAAGCAGTCCAAAGCTCTGATAATGGGCAATGTCAGTGCATTGACCTCTTTCCACAAGGGTAGCACACAATGCCTGGTATTTTAAATGGTGTTAGGAGTCTGCAGCACTATCCATTAGTACCCGTTTAGAGTCTGTTAGGCTGCAGGCAGAGCCTTAAACAGGAGAGATGAGGACTGTGTCCTGTTGTGGCTGCCTTTAAATGTCAAACACCCACCTACTTGTCTGCTCATCAAATATATAGGACCTTTTGCTTTTCCTTTGCTCTTCCCTGGTGTTTCTATCCACAGCTCCTGTTTTGCTTGTTATGGATGGTATTTTTTTGGAACAAGGGCTGTTTGCATATGTAGCCTTATATACTGGCAGGTTCTACTAGACTTAAAACTGTAATAAATAGAATATAATAATATTTTTCCCCAATCTGTCTGCAAGGCTTGAAATTCCTTGAGATCTGTCTTATAAGAATCATCCAATGTAAAAGCTTCAGATTAGTTTTGTAAATAAAATATTCTGCAGCTTGGTATTCAGGAGTGCCTCCATGAGCCAAACTTACCATGTTCCTTCAGACTGGGTTCTGCTTCCATAACCACATGAGGTTTGCACCCTTTACCATGAAGTTCAGCCATATTTTATTATTTTAATTGAACAGGAACAAATTACTTCAATTGTTCAGTTATTTCCCCCCTTTTTTTTAGCTTCAGGCTGCATTTATAGCTGAAGGGGTCTGCTTTAGCAAAGTTGAATGAAATGTTGGCAATTTAGAGAAATAAAATGCTGCTGTGGATGGCACAAATGCTAAATATCATTATTATCTTGCTTTCTTTATTAAAAGTTGCTAGGAAAAATGAGCTTTTAAAATTTGGTTATGAACAGTTATTTCCAATACAATTACTCCCTCTTGTGTGTAAACTACCTGCCACATTTCAATTACAGGAAAACCGTGGGGTAATAACACAGCAGTAAAGATGGATTAGAGTTAGGAAAGCTCATTGCCCTAGCTGGCAGGATTCTTCTATTAATGATTTAAAGGAATAGATTTTGTTCTATTTTTTTTTCTTTTTAAATCAGAGATTGGCTCAGAAGAAAATGACTGTGCTGTTTATGTTCCCTTTTCATGATTTCTCTGGGGTCTCTTTTAGGTGCAATGGTAAGGCCAACATGGAGAGGAACTCTGATCAGCTTTTCAGCTTCTGCCTTGTGGTGCAGTTGTAATCAGTCAGCTAAAATTGGCTGGAGTTAGAATTAATATTACTACATCCTTATTAAGGAAAGAGTGAAGTTCTTTTTTCCTCCCTCTCCCCTTGCACACACGTGTATTACAAAATTGTGCACTTTCCCTTCCTAATTCATGTTGCTCTTTCTGTAGAGCAGGTAATTGTTCTGAGGCTGCCTGCGTGACCCAAGAGCTCTGTGTATTTCCCTCCTTTCCTCATTCACATGGACTGCATCTTCTGATATAAAGATGTTAATCTTGTGGTGGCCTGACAACACCAGCAGTGCTGTGAGTGATTGTACTATTAGGTGAAGAAGTTCCTGTGGGTGAAATCCTTCCTGGCTGGAATTTAGCAGGAATCTTGGCACTGACATCAGTGGATCAAGCTCTTCACCATAATGCTTTTTATTTGCAGTTTTCTTTACAGTAACTTCTAATTTCTTTCCTCTAGGTGGAAGATAAAATGTGCTATGCTTTTCTTTTACTCTTTTTTAGAGATCCAAACTTCATTCCTGGAGGGTTTCTGTTTCTGCATGAAAAGCAACTGGGATTACTTACCTTTTTTTAAAGATACATATAGTACTTTCTGCCTTCACTCATTTGGAGTTTAGAATAATATAGTCAGTTTAAATAGGATATTGTGTGAACTTATTGAAAGTTTGACCCCTTCATTGCTGCATCCTCCAGGGCATCAAGGATTTGGTAGTGGTGACTTGTTGAGTTAAGGCTGCATCAGTTTCTTCTAGTGTTACACCTTTGAAAGAGCAGTTTCTCCTAATATTTAATTTTTATTATCCTAATAACCACATTTTCTCAGCCAGTACAAGCACATAAGGCTTTCTTCATCCTTGTTACTGAAAAGTGATGAAAGGTCCCCATATTTCTACTTCTCTGTCTCTACTCTCTGCTGAACCATTGAGTTTTTAGAGGCCTGCCATGGCATTGGATATGCTGACAGATCATGCTGTGGGAGCAAAAGGAGTAGTGAAATAGTAAATCTTCTACTCATGCCACTAACCCAAGCTGCATGTGCTGCACTGCAATCACTTAGGTGACTCTTTGGGTTTATTCTTTGACAATTGCTCAAGGCAGTCTGTGGTATACAGAGTATTAGGATGGCAGATGAACCTTTCCCCTCTAATATTTTGTGTTGGGTTTCACAAGGAACTGAGGTTTATGTGGCTGTGCTTCCATCTTGATGGACAGGATTCCAGCTCTCAGTTCTCAGATATTTCTCAGCCACTGTTCATACTCAAGTCATCTGAACAGAACTGTGCATCCAGGAGAAACAAATATCTCAAACATATTTAGTTACTGCATTTTTCAGAGGCAGAACAAAGAAGTCTTATTTATTGGTGTCTCTGCTGTGTCAGAAGCTTCTGCATAAATTCTGTACTTACTACTCACCAGGAGTGAAAGATGTTATAAATGTCTCCACATCAGAGCAACTTTTTTATTGGTGCTGTTTTCCTACTGGACACCAGAGAATTTAGCCCTGATATCAGATGCTCCAGGACACATCCCTTAGTTATTAGTACTTCTGATTTGGAGGAGACTCAGCAGTACCCATCTCCTCACACCTGCAGTTCAGTGCATGTGTGCAGGCAAACCATCCTCTGCCAGACTTGCTGTATGGGCCATGCTGAGACTCAATAACTGGTCTTGTGTATATCCACAGCAGGAAAATACCTGATTGCATTAAAAATACATTATGGCTTTGTTTGATGTCTCCAAGAACAGAGGGATACAAATTGATGGGGAAGGGAGGAGAGTGGCAGGGATTTGGGGGGGTTGCAATGGGAGGTTGATCATTTGGGTTCTGGAATAACCCTTCATTTCCAGCATTTATGCTGGTGCCCCAGGTCCCTGCTGTGATGGGGGGAGCACAGTGGGAAGGGTTAACAGCCCAGGAGGAGCTGCTCAGTGTGAGGTAGAACAGCAAGGAGGGCATGGGTGGGCTGTGCAGGGGGTGAGTCATAAACTCTTGATCCCAGATCCTCCCTCCTGCCACCTCCCTCCAGAGGAGATTGTTCTCAGCTCCTCTTTCATCTGAAGAAATAAGATATTTCATATTAGCATTCATCTCAGTGCCAACAAAAGATCTTCAGACTAGCAGTTCTGAAGCAGAGAGAGATTTGTCTCTTAGAGAACATGTAAAAGGTATTATTATAAATGTGCAAAAGAACAAAAACAAGCTCGCTGCTAAAATGTCGATAATCGGTTAGTCCTCTGAATAGCTTACAACCTGATCCTTCCCCATATTCTCACAGTGCAGGAGGAGAAATGATTTAATTTGGGAATCCACACAGAAATGACATGCCATGCTGAGCCATAGAGTCAGTTTGCTGCTGCTGCTTCCCTTGTTCCTTGAGCTCTTTTTTTTTTTTTTCTTTCTAAGCTTCCCAACATCCCTCCTGAACTCTCTGCACAGCAGAGAGCAATGGTCTTCCAGGCTTTCAAAACCCAGCAGACACTGCTGGAACAAAACCACAATTCCTCTGAAGCACCTGTTCTGCATGGTTGCCTCCAGGCTGAGGTGCTGCTTGGAGCAGCCTCCATGCCTCCTTCCTCTTATCCTGGAACTGCAAAGCCATCAGCTTTTCAGAAAATGTTTCTTGGCGTTCTGAGCCCCTGCTGTTGGAGCATAATCCATGGAAAGGGAAGGGAGGTGGCTTTCTCTTAGAACTGTAAATGGCTGAGGAAAGTGTGAAATAGTGAGAAGCAGAAACCTTCCTGTGCTTTGGGTGAAGCTGGGTCCTGCCTGTTCAGTGGGATGAGCTCATGTTTGGCTAAACAAAAAGTGAAAGAGAAGTGCCCTATTCTTCCCACAGTTGTGCATTTACTTTATTTACCTTCTGCAAGTGTCTTCTGCTGTGATGACTTTGAGGGGTTTGAGCCCAGAACTACAGCCCTGTGCTGTGCAGAGTCTGTCTCTCCCCTCCTGCAACAGGGGGAAATATTATCCCTGTATTAGCCCTTCTCCACTCCCACGCCTCATTTGATGGATGCACTTAAAATACGTGCTGCCATTTCCTGTGCCTGTTCTTCCAGAGCTCTGCAGTGGAGATGAGCTTGAATATATCACTCAAATTCATCATAACTTGAGTTTTAGTTCTGGCCATTTCCACTTCAATTGCATCTTCCCCTTTACCCGTCCTGCCTCCGCTGCCATGGCCACCAGCAAGATGGACTGAGGTAATTATTTGTATTTAGGCCTGTTTCTGAGGGACTGCACTCCAGTGCACTCGCATGAAGGACAGCCTGTTAGCACTGAAAAGATGAGGGTGCAGCCAGACTTAAAGGAGTAGATTCACTCAGGTAATTCAGCCTTAACCTCTTGAGTTCTCATTACTTAGCGTGCACCCAGTGCTACTGCCCACCTCTTCCCTTTTTAAATGAGATCCAGTAACTAACAGAGAAATTACGCCAATTTGCTATATGAAATTTGTGATTATTTGCATTTAATTAAAGGCTTCTCTTGGGAAAATGAAGGGCAGCTTAACCTCAGAGAAGCCTCTACATCTTCAGTAATTGCTTCTAATTGAAGTGCTTTGAGTTTCCATCCCACCACAAGAAAAGGAAAAAAAAAAAACCCTCAAACCTGAAAAGTTCACTCCCACACATAGGGTCCCTGAAAATTATTTTATCCTTGTGCAATTAAGGTGACTGAGGGTCCTCACAAATGATTCTTCAGTGTGAGTTAACCAGCTAAAATTAAAGTTTCATTACTGCAAAGGCTGGTTTGTGGTGTGCTTATGAGAAATCTGAGGCACAGCCCACGTGCCTGAGCTGCAGTGCTGGCAGACACAGATGCAGGGGTGCAGGTGCACACCTTTGGCCTAAGTGCTCCTTGTGGTTTCTGGTTCTGTACAGGTTTTTTTACTTCCAGTGGTGTTTTGCTTATTATTGGCTTAATGCTTTTGGCTCAGTGTGTCCTGTGAAACACAGGAGAGGGGTTTTCTCAGCTGGAGGTGTACAGAGCTAATCAGCAGGAGAACTTTTGGGGCTGGGAACTTCTTGGACATTTCCCTGCATCTCCACCGGTGTGTGCCTTTGTTTTTTATGTTGTAAAACGTGCGTCCTTCTCATGCCAGCTCCATTCCCTGGTCATCCTGGCTCATGGGGTGCATCCCCAGAGCAGGGGTGGCATTTTATAAACCACCCATCCCTGGCAGAGGCATGTGGAACCAGCCCTGCTCTGCCCAGGGGCTGCAGTGCCCAGGTCAGTGGTACTGGGGGCTGTGGGGTGCTCGAGGGTCCCATGCCTGGGGAGAGGAGCATGTCACCTCATGAGAAAGCCACCACCTCCACTCAGGCAGCACTTCCATTACACAAGCTCTGCCTCATTACAGCTATCAGCATTTCTGTCCAGCTTCTGGCAGTGACGCCTCTGGTTGCACCCTTTGGTGCTGTTAAATCCCTCCTTGTGTGGTGGATCTGGAAACAGGCACAACATAAATAACATAAATAAAAGTTGGTGTGTTGTAGCAGCAGACATGGCCATTTTCTGCTGCTCATTCTTTCCACTGAAGATACCAAAGTTGAGAAACATGAGAGTGTTCTGCTTTCCTGTGTTCTCACCTTGTTCATTAACGTCTGGTATCACAAAAGTCAGCAGGAATGTACATCTGATTTCTGCTTTTTATTACCCCTAAGGTTCTCTTTCATTTACAGTGAAACACATAAAATCTCTAGATGAACTGAAATCTTTGAGAGTGACCTCTGAGATGGCTATGGCTGAATCTTCAGAAATGGGTGCATCACTGTTTATCATTTTTTTGAAGTTGCAGCTGCAGATAAACACATGAAAACCTCTGTGACCTGCCTCTGTTAACTTCTTAGCAAGCAAACATGCTTGGAAAAGTGCACCTCTTCATTTTAAGAATAAGAAAAAGATTTTTTAAATTCTTTATGCAGAAGTCCTGAAGTACTTGTATTTCGTGTAGGTGCAAGTCATATAGACGTGTGTAGGTGCTGATTTTGATTCAAATTATTTCATAGGGTGGTATTGTTTCTGACAACAAATATTAATCTTTCAAAACAAGACATTAGAGAATTTTGTTCTAGGAAACGAGGAAATCAAATACCTTTTATGGTCTTAATTTTCTCTGCATAGTAGAAAGGGAATTCCTGCTAGTTACATATTTGTGCACACAAACCACTTCTGAATCAAACAAATACAGGGAGGTATCATCAACAGAGACTGATGGAAGGCTTGCAGCAAAGCCTTGAGCCTTGTGAGGGGAGGAAATTCAGCCTGAGCAGGTGATGGCTGAGTTGTGGAAATACCAGGTGGATTTACAGCAAACTGCTTTGTCTAGAAGGAGAACAATTCAGTTCACCAGCAGGTATAGATTGAAAGGCAAATTTCATCTTTATTTGAAGTTTCCTATTGAACAAAGATATTTGTCTTTGTTAGTAAGATAAAGGATTCAGCCTTGTGCATTGCCCAGGAAGCAGGCTGGATGTTAGAAAGCTGATGTGTGTAATTCCTTTCTTCTTCCCTGTGGAGCTACATTTACTGCCATTACACCTTCCTTCTATTAGAAAGCTTTTGTCCAGAACAGTTTGCCTTGTCAGTCCTTTTTATATCGAGCTGAGAATGAGGAGCTTTTACATATTCAGGACTAAAATAAAAATTCTCTGTACAGGAAGGCTGAGGCCAGTAAAGACCCTGTTGTTCTTGCTATGTCAGGAGCTGGGGCACCCTCAGCTCTCTTCCCACAAGGGCACAACTGTGTTCACTTTCCATCCTCCCAGCTGCCATCCAGGGTAGCTCATAAGCAAATTTGAACTCACCAAAATGGCACTGAGAGATTTCCCTACAGGAGCAATCTGCACAAGGAAACGCTTTCAACTTGAGGGCAGAAATCTGTGCTGTAGGTGGGGTCAGAACCTGGGGTGGGAAGGTAGTTAAATCCAGTTTTGCTTGTAAATTATGCCAAACAGACATGGAGTGGCCGGTCAGTTGTTGCATGACTCTGTTCTCCCCTTGCAGGGATGTAAATGGGTGGCATCAAGTTGGGGTTGCACAGTTACAAGTGAGGGAGGAACAGACTGGCAGCATGGAGCTCCAGAAGACAACTGCAAAGGACATTTAGAAGAGATTTAAACTTTGAAATATGGGCAGTATTTGGGCAATTGCAAAGAAGAGTCTGTCCTGGTTTGAAGGTTTTTTGGAATTATTTCCTCCCCCTCATAGGCAACAGAAGAGACTATTGCTTTGGGTTGGTAATAATCTGCAGGGTGACATGTTACATGGGTTTCACTCACCTACAGAGTTTGTCAGTTTAAAAGAAACACATAGATACTGTGAGGATTTATGCAGTACAGAACACATACGAGGACTCAGGAGAGCTCTACAGACAGAAATAGCTGGGAAAAAAAACCCACAAATCCATGCTCTGAAGTCTTGCAGAAACAGGCTTCCAGTTTTGGAAACATGGCATAGGAACCTGGACATGGTGGACAATCACACCCCTGTAAAGGAGAGTGAATTTATCAGTTGTGCTCATTTCTCTTTCCTTTTCCTCACTGCATGTTTTCCTGCTCTTGAAATGAACCCATCCAGTAGGAAATGTGAAGTTAAATGGCTGAACTCTCTGCTCAGTCGCAATTGTCCCTGGTGCTGATGTTGGAGGCGCTGGCTGAAGCGCTCACTGAGAGCCAGCGTGGAGAGATGATGAGATCCGTGGTGGGGAAATGACCACCATCCATCCAAAATGCTTTCAGCAGCAGCACTGGGAAGGGAATACACTGGTGCAATCTGTAGCTCTTGTTTCTGTTTTAAAGGTCTCTAATGAGCCATGTGTGCACTGCATTTCACCCTGGGAAATCCCACTGAAATCTGGCACTCGCGTCTCATTTCTTACGCTGCTATATTTAGGGCAGAAAGCAGATCTCCCAGCGTGGCTCCTTCTGGCTTCTAGAAACCCTGCAAAGTGTCTTAGTAATATACACTAATTGCTTACCAAAGCTGCCAGCTCCCTGTGAAAATCCTTTCAAAAGATGGGAAGTGGAAGCAGAGCAGTTGCCTGCACTTTCTGCAGGCACGTGGCAGTAGCCAGTTGTGGTGTCAGTGCCATGGGGATGAGGGACAGATGACCTTGATGGATGTGATGTTGTCTTCATTACTGAGGGCTCAAACTCAGGCACTGTTTTTCTGACCCTTCATTTTTATTCTGTGTATGAAGAGTTCCAATCAGAGGCGTCTCCATTAAGTTTTAATGAGTGAATTAGATATTTTTTAAACCTGCAGTCAGTGGCAGTCTCAGAGCGTGCATATTCCCTTCCTCTGATGTATTTATTTTTAATAAGTCCCCATCTTTCTTGACCTTAGTTCCACTAAAAGTCATTCACAGCCATGCCAAGTCAGGCATTTAACATCTTGGTATAATCAAAGGAATGGACCTCTCTGTTCAGTACAATTTTTCTCCTGTGCTGAGGCCTGCCAGCCCAGCTGTACCCGGATTTCTGCAGTTGAAGAGAGAGGCTGGTCCATGCCTTGTGCTAAAGAAATCTGATGCCATGCATATTTCTTAATTGGGGGTAGGAGGGAAAAGCATTACATGTCAGTATTAGCAGTCTAAGGTGAGAATGTGGTATTTTAAAACTCTGGTATTTAGAGAAATATTTCAGGTATATTTCATATCCTTTCCATACTTGTCTCTATAGGAAAAAAAAAAAAAAAAATCTTTAAAGCTTAAGAATAATGGAGTGACTACAGTTTGGTGGAAATGACATTCAAAATCTACTAAATTAAGCAGAGAACATGTCCATCCCAGCAGCTTTTTGTTATCTTTCACAGTTCTTTGATAGGGATATAATTTTCTGTAATCACTCAGAAAGATGGTTGGATATTTTTTCTATTAAATTCTGAAGGACTTAAACCTTTTCTCGCTTACCTTTGCTGTTTTTCATGTTTATATACAACAGTATAATGCATCAGCATTTTTATACGTTTCCCATATAAAAATGAGCCATGTTTATAGAGGCTGTCAGACTTTCTATTCCACAGAATAACTGGAGCATCACTGTAAGTTGACACCAGCCTAAAAATCACATATAGTTGCTGAAATGTCTTATTTTATGGCCCTGTTGCTGTTTAATAGCTAAGCTGTGCCCTTTTCTTAATTTACTGTCTCTATCCAGGAGTGCTTTGGTGTCAGGGGATGCTCTGCAGAGGTTCCAGGGTAGCTCTGCTGCTTTTGTGGCTTTCCTGATCAGCAGAGCTGCCTGTTGGGTGAGGAACTGCCCAAGCTGTGATAATTAACTGGTGAGGTAAACCACTCTACACTGCTTTAACCTTCTTCCAGCAGGTTTCTCCTACCAGGCACTGGAATATAAAATGATTGCTTTTTTTCCTCTCTCTCCTCAGTATTTAGCCTCAGGAGGTTTTGGATAGGTTTTGGCTATTACAGACACAGTAAATGCCTAGCTGGAAACTATCTGGTACTCATAACCTTAAGGTATTTAGGAAATCATAAAAACTGAATGGATTTTTTTTAGCTTTTTTTTTTTTTTTAGGAGAATAGCTCCAAGAGCACTGCTTGCCTTTCAGGTAAATTCCATTCAGGATGATAAATTGTGGCTGAACTGAACCAAAATGTTCCTAATGGCCCTAGTCAAAAGGCCTATTACAGGATGTCTAACTCACTTAAATTCCTTTTGGCTTTAAATTGTTAATGATTAGGTGTTTTAGGGCTAAAGTGATATACACTTAAAGGGCACTTTGCTTTAAGGTTAGCCAAACTGAGCACCTCAGGTGGGGGACACAGATTCACTTGAGTGACCTTCAGGCAGAGAAATCAGGATGTTGTCTCTACAGGTGGGTAATTTTGTGTGAATATTTGCAGGACACCAGGCAGGTTTGTGAAAAATGAAGCAGAGGAACATTCTGGAGCAGAGTGGAACAGCAGCTTTGGCTAGCCCTTGGGGTTTTTAAATCTCACTTTGGACATTGCAGAGAGAAAGTTTATTTTTCTTTGGTTATGACATTTGAAGAAAAAAACATTTAATGATGTCAAAGGTGTTTTCCCAGAGTAACAGCTGGTCAGTTGTAAGGCACCAGCCCTGTGCTGACTCCTGCAGTTCCTTGGGTTTAAGTGTGGTTTTGCAGCAATGAAAGTGCCAAACCTGTAATGACAAAGGTTTGGGCTCCTGTCCAGTCCTGTGCTGCTGACCAGTGAGCAGTGCCACATGCTTATCTGAAAGTATGTGCAGTTAGGTTGTAGAAATCCCTTCAGCATTGTCAGCTTTAGAACTTCTCAGTTTCATAGATTTTTAATGTCTCCTGACAGTGAATCGCAGAAAATTCCAAGTCACTTCACATGGGCACTTACAGGACTGGGTACTCACAGCAGCCTTGCTCACATGGATATTCATGTTCAGTTTGGCTTTTTTTAATTCATGGATGAGTTTATTGGAATTGAGTTTTGCCTCCTATTTCTTTTCCATGAGTGTTATCAGCACACAGATCCAGCAGTTGCACACACTGCCTTCTGCTCAGGCAGAATCAGAGGTGACCTGAAGATCCAGTCCCTGGACCAGACTCACACTCACCTTCCTTTATCCAGGGCTTTGGTTCAGGGCCAGCAAGAGCACATGCAGGAAAAAATGCCAAGCAGAAGCACCAGGACTACCCCCCTAATAAAACATAAGCCCATGCACAGTTGGCTTGCAGAAAAAGCTGAAAGTATGTTTTCCAAAATATCCACATTGCTCCTCGGGCTGCACAGTCAGCTTGCAGGCATCTAGGGCCATAACACTGCCATCTTCTGACATTTTTATTGCAGAATAAGGGATGAATTCTTTATAAATTTCAAAATACCCATTTTCCTTTGGTTTTTCCCCTCTTGGTGATGCAGCTCCCCGCTGGGGAGTTTAAGCAAACATTGTTCCCAGCTTGTTTGGGATGCTGTTAATGGGAATTCCTGGCCCAGTGCATTGCAGACGTCTGGCTCCTCCAGAATGTTTCTATTCCCTGCTGTGTCGCTTCCCCTTTGATATCTGATGAGTCAGCAGGTCTTTAATTGCTGTTCCTCTTAGCAGGGAGTTCTCTCACTCAATACATTAAATATTTGATTGCCCCAGGTCTCCAGACAGAGCAGGGCACACAGGGGGATTTACAGCTCCCAAAGCAAAGCCTTTGCCGTTCCAGACAGTGAGTTTGGCAGCTCAGCCCCAGGCCATGCCTGGGAAGCCTCTCCTGGAGCCCGGGGGGACCACGGGCATCTGAGCAGGCCAGGTGGTTTGGGATGCTGGGATGCATTTTGGGGATGGCAGCAGCTGTGCTCAGTAAGGCTTGCTGCATCAGAGTCTGCCCATCGCCAGGGAGGCCCCTGCATGGCCAGGGGGAGTCTGGGCATGTGTCCTGCAGCTCCCAGAACTCATTTTTTGCTTTTTTTTTTTAAAGCAGCAATGCAGAGATACCCCCTGGGATACTCCTGTGCTTGGTGGATTGTGGAGTGCCTTCTGGGACTCAGTAAGATGGGCTATTATAGCAGTAAAATTATCTTCTGGTAACTTTCTTGGATATTATGCATGTATTTCATACTCAGTGAGCTGAAATAAGGGCACTTCTAATCGTGTTTTCCATGTGTTTTGGATGAATGCACCGTGTAGGGACAGTCTCTGTGCCTTGCAGAAGGAAGCCTGGCTTCCAGGTGGGGCTGTTCCCTGGGCAGGGTTGGGTTTTCAGCCTTGCAGGCGGCTCCCTGAGAGGGGAAATCCAATCCAGCATTCACAAGCATGTAGTACATGCTGAAAACTCTGGGATTTGCTGATGGCTGCTGCCTCCCTGCTCTGGGGAGGAATCTCTGCACACGATGCTGTGTGGGAGCGTGCAGGCTCACGCCGTGGGAGAGCAGCAACAGTCCTGAGGATTGTCAGCAGTGTAGGCTTGAGGCAGCAGCTGCAGTCTGGAGGAGAATATCCCAAATGCTCCTCTCTGCATCTGCCTTTGGGCTTCCTGTTGCTCTGAAGTCTCAGTGCCTCCGTGTTCCTATTGGAGCGTGGAGTTGTGTTGGGAGTAGAACACAAAGGAATGCTGAGAAATGCAGGCAGCAGCGTGCACTTCACACACACATTGCATCTCTTCATCCCTCGTGGGTGGCACTGGAGAGAAGAAAGACCTTGGTGGGGATAATGGGGGAAGGAAGAGTCCTACAGCCTCACTTTGTTAATCCTATTAGCCTGGTCCTAATGTAAGAGAAGCTGCTGCAGTGCACGTGCTCAAGCAATGGCTTGGAAAAAAATCCCACAAGTTTCTCTCCCACTGAGTCAAAGAGAAGCAATCTCACTCCCACTGAAATGAAATAAATGTTGCTGCTATTAGAGCAAAGCAGTGAGCACCAGAACTATCATTTTGTAGAGCAGATCTTTTAAACAGACCTTCAGATTAAGAAAAATAGGTGCAGGATAAAATTCTGTCTTGAAGCAAAGTTGGCAGTGCTGCAGCAGTGAGACAGAGGAACCCTATGAATACATAAGTGGTGTTTTCCCACATTATTCAAAGTGCCCACTTGCTGAGCAAGTGGAGCAGAAAGTTCTGGGCAGATGAGGAATGGGGAGAGAACAGTCCATCCACACAGAGCCTTGACTTCTGCCAGGCTGTTAATATCAGGGATGTCTGTGACCTTCCAGTCAAGCAGGGGAGAATAACTCATCAGCAGTCAAGTTCAATCCAGCTAATGTTTCCAAGATTAAATGCTCACTTGCAGACTAGATCCGATTGCCAACTTTATGGTGAACCCTTCCTGTCCTTACAATTTCCAGTGTTCAGGCTGCTGCAGGTTTTGAGCTGTGGTGCTGCATGCAAGGAGAGAGCTGGCAAGAAATGTGTGAGAGCTTGAGAGGCTTCCTTTGCTCTGAGCAATGCAGAAAACTCCCTGTGATGTCTGGTGAGAACCATCCTGCGCCTCAGTATCTGGATTCCACAGGTGCCCTCCAGGTGAGACAGTTGCCCTTGAGGCCCTTCAGCCACATCCAGCTCTCCAGGAGCTCCGTCCCGGTGGTTCTGCCAGGGTGTGGAATGTGACTGAACAACCTTCAGGGATGAGGTTGGCCATTGTGGCCCTGTGGCACTGCAAGGCTTTCTTTTTCAAGGATGCCACTTAGACATTTGACCAATATCTTCATGAATGGAAACCAGTTGATGGTCCAGCCCTGTCCAAGGAAAGCTTGCTGACTGCCAGCTTCAGCATCAGCCAAAGCTAAAGGCTTTTGCAGCAGTAATACACACAGTGTTCTAGACTGGAAAATCAGGGAATTTGCCTCTGTGCACAAACATCTCAGCCCTCACGAGTGGATTTGTAATGGAGGTGGGCTGAGTCACCCACTCGGTGCCCGTGTCAGGATTTCCGTAGAGCCAGTTTACCTGTCGCCTGTTGATAAAAATAATTGGAATTATTGGAGCTTCAAAGCCGTGGAGAAAGTAATGGATGACCAGCTGCACTTCAAATGAAAAAGTAATCTGTGGAATAATTGCTGCCAGTCAGCCCAAGCCCAGCTGTGAAATATTAATGGGTTGCTTGATCAGTCTATACAGAGCTCTCAATCATCCTCCTAGAGAGCAGCACAAACCCAGCAAACAGCTCAGGATTTGTTCTCAGCCAGATTATTGACAGGGGCAGAATAAGATGTTCTAATGTGGTATTTGCTGGAAGCAAGTAACAGTTATTGGGTGCTAATGGAAAACTTTTTCATAATATTTACGTGTTCAGAAATGATCTGTCTTAACTCCTCTGCCAGCACCCACCGTGTCTCTCACTGGGGACAAGCAGTGGGAGCCTGTGGACAGCACTGCTGTAAAACCTGGCAGCCAGTGATAGTCTAGGAGGGGAAAAAAATATACATTGAACAGAGGGCTTGCTATATTTAACAGTAACCTGTGTACCTCAGAGCCTGGTGAGAGGAAAGCTGCCACCCTGCTCCAGCCAAGCTCTGCACTTCAGGTGTGTGAACACTCTCGTTTGTTCAGAGAGACTTTGCATAAGCTGAAGCCCTTTGTGAGATTGAAGTCTACTGAGTAGGAGTTCATAAGTAAAAAGAGAAAGATCTGCACAGGATTTCTCTTTTGGAGCCCTTGAACTTAAGGGAAGTTCAGCTTCAAAAATGGGAGGCAGCCAGGGAGTGAACAGAGGCTGCTTTGATTAGGAAAGCTGCAAAGTTCTGATCGTCCCATGAGATGTGAGCCTCATGCTGCATTTGGTAATGGGAATTACTTCTTTGGTGCCTCTTCTTTGTCTACCTCCTCCTGGTCACAGCAGATCTGATCATCTGTGTCCATCCTCCCACGTTGCCTTGATGTGGGTACAGGACAGTGCCAAACCTCAGAGAAAAATCTGGTTTGTCTCTGAAGGGGGGTTCAGGTTTGGGATGGGGACTGTCTGCCTTCCCTCTGTGTTGCAGAAGAGCAATGCATAACTTCAGAACTTCTGTTTAAAACTAGGAAATGAGGGATTTGGATCTCTGTAGTCTTCCTTCTGTAGAGCTCTGAGTGTGGATGGTTTTTGACTCCCTGAGAAGCAAGTGGCCCAGCCATCACCCCAGATAGTGCAGGACCTCCCCTTCTCCCTGCAGCTCCAGAGCTCTCCTTTTGTGTAACCTCATGTCATTCTGTGACCCTGTTTCCTCCTTCCCAATCCCTTGCATATCACCACTAAGAGATTTTTTTAGGAAGGAACAGCTTTTATATAATAAAATACATTCTTGTTACTGTTAGGTCTGGAATTATTATATTTGTGTATCACAGCACACCTAGGCTCAGATTTCAGAATTAACCAGAGAACTCCATCCTCAGCAGTCCATTTGTCTGACTGTGAAGTAGTACAACACAGTACAACAGTAGTACAACACAGAAAACTTTGTTCTTCTGGGCAACATGGCCTGGAGGAGCAGAGTCTTCCAGGGCCTGCAGGACAATGCCAGAGAGCCTGTTGAGCCACATGTTAAAGATGATTGCTTTAGGTATTATTGCATTATAAATAGCAGCTAATAATAGTAGCATAACAGCAAGGTTCTCAGCTGATGTAAATTGGAAACTGTAATTCCGTAGAAGTTAATGGAGCTCAACTGATTTACACTAGTTGGCTGTCTGGCCCCTAGCAAATGATTCTAAATCTGATAAAATTAAATGAGATTCAAAGCTCTCTCACATAAGAGAATATTAAACCCTATCTCTGCTGTCAGACTTCTGCGTGGCTGTCAGGCTTTCTAGCTGGGACTTTAAGATCCTGGTTTTAGTTCTTGATTTTATTATTTGATATTTTTTCACTTCTCTCTCTTTTATTTTGTTAGTTGGTTAAATCTTATTTCCCAAAATAGAGAATTAGAAAAATCACCCATTCTGAGTCATCATTAGATGCCATTTGTTGGTATGCACGAGCTGTTGGCAGAGATCTTAAAGCCACAGAGATTTGTGCTCTTTAATTTCAGTTCAGAATGCAAACAGACATTGAAAACATCTGTTCAGCATCCATTCTGAAGGTCTGTAACCTCAGTGTTTTCTGGTTGTTCTCAGGAAAGTACTGTAAATTTTATTTAATATGATTGCCTCTAGCCTAGAAATTAAAAAAACAAGACAAAGCACAGGTTTTTAAATGTGGTGGAATTAAAACTGGGTGTTGAATTAGTTCATGACAAGCTATGGGTTGATTTGGAGCATGGATCAACAAGGTGACAGCTCCTAGGCAAGGGGACACAGTGGTCAGAAGTGATGAGCTGGGAGATCTGGGAGAAGTTCACCCTTTGAAGATTTCTTGCATCTCCTGGCAGAAATGTACAAACCATGGTTCCTTCTCCTGGTTCTGCTGCAGGGATCCAAAGTGGCTTGAGCACTTTGAGGAGCAGGCTTTAGAAATCCTGACTGCTTTGACAGAGCTGGGGCTGGGGGTGGGAGGTGACAGCACCTCTGACCACAACCATGCTGCAGGGGTGGGATTGGCTTTGCTGGGTGTGGGACAGAAACCCACCGTAGTGATTGCCCTGTGAGCCCCTGTGGAATGGCACCCGTGTGTCTGAGTCACAGCAGAGGCACTGGGAATGTGAGGCTTCAGTGCAAATCTTCCCTGAGGATTGAACGACTGCAAACAGCCACAGGCAGGATCTCTAAACAAGTCCCAGGACTGAGACTACTCAGAAGGGTGGAAAAACCTCTCATTTGTGCCCATGCTGCTGTGAGCGGTTTTGGGCAGCTTTCACAGATGTTGATGTGAGGTAAAACACCAGAAATATGTTTGAAAACAAGCATAAAGCTCAAACCAGAGATTTGTTTTCTTCAGTGCATTAGTGCGTGCTGAGGTCTCCACTAAAGCAGAAGGTAAATGAAATCATCAGCATCATCTTTGCTGAATTTGATTAAAAAAGGTAATATGTGTTTAAAAATTCATGGCACAGACCCACAGCTACTCATGCAGACATGCAGGGTGCAATCAGACAGCCTGTGTTTCTTGTAGGAAACTGGCACTAAAAGTTGCATCCATCCTTATTTGAGTTAGAATATCTTGGTGGAGTTTTTTTCATCTGGTAACTTTCTCCCTGAATTCATCTTCCCAGTCAGCATTGTACAAGCAACTTCCCATTGTGTCATTTCTCTTTGGATCCATTCCTAAAGCTGAAATCTCAGGTCAGACTTGAAAGAGTAATGCATAGAAAAATACAGTCACATGTATTTTTCCTAATTCTGGTGGCGAGCTGAGAAAATCTATATTCTTCAAGTATTGGAGTGTTGGATTTCCCAAGGCATAAAAACATCCCTGGTGTGTCACTTGCTCTAAATCAGAAGTGGCATCTCTCTGCTGGCTCCTTCAGCAGTGGAGGAACTCCACACTCTTGGGGCCAAACAGCTGCTGCTTGAACCACGTTTCTGTTAAAATCCTCCCAATGTTTCTGTTTGTTGGTGAGCAAAGCTCATAATTGCTGCCAGTGAATTTAAAGCAAACAGCAATAAAATATGTGTGTAAAAGAAAATTTCATCTGCAAGCCTAATGGGAAAGGAACCCTGTGTGGGTCTCTGGAAATTATATGTTACTGGATTTTGGGAGACTAAGCAGAAATTCAGCAGCCCTGCATGCTCAGATCCTTGAACTGCTGTGTGTGAATAAGGGTAACAGGATTTGGACAACACTGGGAGGGAGACAGGGAAATTAATTTTCTTGGTGTGCTGCCTGTAACTTTCAAACAATTCTGGGAGACTCCTGATAAGGGCCAGTGAGACTTGTTCTGGGAACAAAATGATGTTAACCAATCTGTGAGTAAACTCCGGCTCGGCACTCCACTTGTCATTATTCAATCTGTCCTGACGAATAACACAGATAAAAGGATGCTCTTACTCCCTTGATGCAGAGGACTGACACACAGAGTGAATCATAATCAAGCCAGGGACTCGGTTTTTTCCCCTTTTTTATTATTTTTTTCAGATAAGAGAAGCAGTTACCAGCTTTTAAATGGCATCATAAATTATTTGTTCTCTTTTGGCAAAAATGCTTATTTGCATCTCATAGCAAAAATCATCTGGGCTTTGGAGAAATTATTTAAGACTTGTTTTAGTGTGTGTTGTTATGTTTTGCTTATCCAAGCTCTGGGCCAACAGTAATTTACTTGATATTAATTAGTCCAGAGCTGTGAAATGGGCATATTGAGCCAAACTGCTTTTGTGCTGTGTTGCCCAGGTTTAAAAAATGAAACTACAAATGTCCAAATCTCTGTCTTTTCCTGTATTTTAGATCAATCCAAGTCCAAAGTTTTGCTTTGTTCGATATCAGTCCCATATTACTAAATATACTAAATACATTAATAAGCTACTGCTTCTACTTATTGCATGCATTTTAAGAAATGTTTTTCAGAGCTGTGTATAATAATGATATAACAAAGAGTACTTTTAATGGAGTTCCAAAGGCACATTTCCTCTTATTTCAAGTGCAGTACAAGGGCTCCTCTACCATCTACCTGAAGGAAAGAGGTGAGAGAAAGAGGTGAGAGAAGTCAAAGCACAACCCCTAGAAATCTGAGTAAATGTTCTTAAATGTCTTACTGATCAAGTTTTCCTGGAGCAGCAATAATCTGTGCAGTCTCCATGAAGAGCTAACATTTGGCATCCTCATGTGCTGGTGATGTTCCCAGGCTGGCTTCAAGCATCAGCTCCTGCTTCCTCTCCCCTTTGCCATTGCCCTGAACCTTTGTGCAGCCCTCAGCTCTTCTGAGCTGAGCACAGGGAAATAAGATACTCCATTAAGCCACCCATTAAGGAAGACATTGGATTTTTTTTTTCCTTGTGGTAGAGAAATTGTGTATTAATTCGTCTAGACCAAAGACATAAATATTTGATTTTCATGGAGTCACCATATTAACAAAAAGTATGCAGAGTTCACTTTTGTTTCATTAGTTGCAATAAGCTAAGGCAATTTCAGTTCATAAACACAGTTTTTGATTGTATTGGCAAGGTTTTAAAATACATTTAAAATCCTGTTACTTGAAATCTGTAAACAAAACATAGTTCTTTCATCTAATTTATGTTGTCAAGAGCAAAGTAATTTACATAAGAGGGTTGATAGACTATCAGGAACAGCTAAACTTTGAGAGAGAAAAGCCTATTAGATCTTAATCCATCTGATAAGCACATTACTTCCACCAAAGCCGAACTGCTCTCGTATTCTGTATAAATAATTCCATTTAGTGTAATTGATTATTTTACAGCAGGAACCAAGATAGATATTGTTGGAGGAGAATCAGCCTATTAGTCATGTGTTGGAGGTTGTTCTGGAGAAGTCAGATTTCGATAAGCTCGAGGTCTGAGCCATTCGAGGAGAGGATCACCAGCCAAGTTGTCATTGTGCAGCTTCTGCTTGCTCCCAAATATTGGCTGAGCTGTTGTGGTTTGGTTCAGGAGAGCAGGAGGAAGAAACCAGCTCCAGAGTGATGCAGGGAGGCATCTTCATGCCTTGGTCTGGAATTTCCCCTTCAGAAGGTGTCAGGCAACCCGTGCAGAAAAGTTGCAAAGGGCTGCTGGTGGCAGGAGGTGGCAGGAGTTGTCAGTGCCTGCTCTGGGGGTCCTGAGTGGCCACCCCAGCAGTTCTGCTCAGCTCTGGGGAGGGATGGATCCTGCAGCAGCACTGGGGGTCTGGGGCAGATGTGAGTTCTGGTGGCCTCACTGCAGTGCAGCAGAACTTATTTTATGTTTTTTTGAGGTTTTTTTTGGTGTAATGAAAAAGTTGGCATGGAACAGCTTCTGTCTATCTGTTTTGTCTTGCTCCGTCCTTCTTGTCCCTGTCTTTTGGGTTTTGAGGGTTGTTTTTTTTTTGCCTTTTATTCCCTGCCTTTGTATCACCTTTTTCTCCTGGCTGCATGATTACACATTCAGCTTTTGTTTGTTGCATTCCTGCAGCAAATGGAATCCCACACTTCTCAGTGAAATGTGGTTCTGCCAAAGAGCATGAAGCCCTATTTTGTGTGTGAGGACTTCTAAAGGATCTCTTTAAAAGAGCTGTGGCTAAGCATAGGTAGAATCCACGTGTGGTGACATTTCAAGGTTATGGAAATCCAGAATTGGTTTCCACACTCAGTATTTAAACTTCAGCAATGGCAACAATGCTTGTCTACATGGTGGTAGGCTGTCACAGCAGGTTAGTGCTTCTTGAGCAGAAAATAATTGGAAAAGGTGGTTTTCCTTGAGGGAATGCTAAACATTTTTTTAATTGTGGCATTAATAGGCCATTGCCTTTCTAATTCAAGCTGTAATGCATGGGAGGTTTTGTTGTGCCAAGGAGCTCTCCATCATGATATATTTGCCCCTCAAACAGCCCTGGAATAGGGTGTTCCAGCCCTGGCCAAAGTTCTAAAAGCTCTTTACTAGCTCCCTTTAAGCAGATGAAGAATTAGAATTTGATGCACAGTATTTCTGTAGAAAAGTAAGGGGGGTTGGGTTGGTTTTTTTTTGTTTGTTTGTTTTTGTAAACTCTAAAGGCTTGCAGAGCAGAATGAAAGGAAATGTAATAGTTCATTATGAGCTAGGGAAAAGAAAAGAATATGATGTGGTTCAAGGGTTTGAAATAGAATTTTTTTTTTTTTATTTTCCATGATAATGCTGATGGTGTGCTGCCCACAGGCTCAGCAGTGCTGGAGACTGAAGCTCATGTTCCAAGTAGGTCCAGTAATTGGAAAGACACTGAATGAGCTTCCCCTGCAACTGTGGCAGCAGCTCAGATCCTTCTGATGAGCAAAAAGTGGTTCTGGAGAAATAGTCCTGAGTGAAAATCCTCATCTGAATATTAACCAGGAGTTGGCTCAGGAGCAGCCCATGGGCTCTTTGCAGAAGATATTGTCAAACCTTTATCTATGCCAGATGAAAAAAAAATAAAATAAAAACTCTGGGAATGAGTCTGTCCTATCCACCCCTGTACACAGCACGCTGCACAGCGTGTTCTGGAATTGTGACATACTCTGAACTGTGACAAGCTGGACTTTGGTTAAGGCTGTGCTTTATTCTCCACCAGAGCACATCCAAATTGTGGGGCTCACTGCCCAGGGCCCCTGGTTCATGCTCAAACCTGAACTGCAAAGTGAATCTCATTGCTGAATTCATTCCTCTTGCTCTGCTGCTGTCTCTGAAGTGCATTTCTTTCTTTATTTGTGTGTTTTTCAAATGGAGGGAGTAAAACATCACATATGAAAAAGATGTACAAGTTCAGGTATCCAGGGAGTAGAATAAATATGAAGTTTGATGAATTTATGCCAGAAAAATTCTTGAATGAAAGCATAGCATAGACTTCTTTTGAGAGTTGGGAGGGTTTGTTTTTTGGTTTTTTTTTATATTGCAGCCAAAACATGAAAATTTACCTCACAAAGATTGCTAAGGAAGAAAGTAAAACTAAGGTATGTGCAGGGTGTTGTGTACGTGTTGTAGACCTGTCTAAGGCCAACACTAGGTTTATTTGTTCCTTAGATCTTTAGATTTTTGAACTGTGCCTTTCAAGGAAGGGGAAAGTTTCCCTCATCTTCAGGCAAGCATGGAAATACAACAGCTGCAACTACAGACACAGCTGTGAACAGACAGACACATTTTTGTCATGAAATCCTTAAATCAAGCCAAAGGAAATCCCTCATGGTGTCAGTTTGTAGCACCTGGTTGGTGGCAACCCACAGAATTACTGTGGCTTTTCCTTGACAGGCTTTTGTGCTCCATCCTGCAGGGAAGGACAAGCATGATAAAGTGACTCTGATAATCAGTCATGAATTTATGAGAGCACATCGATGAATTTGATTGGGATGAATAGGGAATCAAAAATCAATTAATGGCTGATGATTGTTTCTTCTGCAAATTGATTTCAGATTTTGGCAGCCTTTAGGAAATGTTCTGCCAGGTGTGATGAGCTTAGCAATGTTAAAAAACAGGCAAGAATAAAGTCTTCATCTTATAGCTCAGTCTTAAACACCTAAAAATACCTGAAGTGAAACATGAAAATAAATCACACCTTTCCATCTCTCCATCTGTGCCCACTTTCCTTTTATTTCCACCCCCCTCCCAATCTTTTAGACATCTTTTCTTTCTACTTGTTTGTGAAAATGCACGAAATGGGTTTGGATGTGGATCTTTCTCCTTTTGTATGAGTGGCCGCTGTGTTTAAGTGCTTGTCTCTCTCTGTGTGAATTACAAAAGGGTTCATTATCAGCTTCCAGAAACATGTGTCACTATTATTTAGCACATCACCGTGTTGAGGGATTGTTAGTTAGTCCCACAGATGTTCTGATCTCTGGGATTATTGTTGGAAGGACAAAAGGGAGAAGTTTGAATTGCAGCGCAGGAGGAAGAGGCGAGGGTCGGACCCGCTTGGGTGCTCAATGTCTTCTGCAAACTTGGAGCCCTTCCTGCAATTCAGGGTAAATTGAAAATAGTCTGTGCAGGTGTAGAAGAGATCTTTTATACCCAGAGAAATGAATGCACTGGATTCTAAAGGGATTAATGACTCCAATGTGCTTATAAAGAAAGAAAGTAAAAATATTTACTTTTGAAAGTATGGGAACTAAGGAGTACTGTTAGTAGGGAAAGAGAGGTCACCAGTGGGAGCTGAGAACATGTAAATATTACCCAGCAACTCTATAAACGAGGGAAATTAAACATGCCTTTGGAGATGGGTAATTGTTATATACTCTGAACTGCTTTATGAAAACTATGAAAGGTTTTTCTTTCAAAAAGGGACAGACTTTTTTATAAAACTGCATAAAAGCAGGAATGGGAGTCTAGAGTGCAGCACTGTGTGGCTTAGGAGATCTTCTTTTGTATGACTTGCATCAAAATCTGAGAAAAACCCTATTCTGAATAAATATGTTTTGGCTGAACTGATTAAGGACTCGAAGTTTTGAGCTGTGAAGTGCAGTGAGCGCATAAGAAGAAACAGGGATTCATTTTTTCTATTGTGTGCAAATTTCACAGTACATGAAAAGCCCAAAGCATTTTCTTGTGCTTACACATCTGGTGAGTTTGGAAATAAGACTGTGGGCAGTTTGAGGCACTCATCAAGGGAACAGTGTCCATGCCCCAGCCTGCCTACCCCAGGCTCTGCTTGCAGGTCACACATCCCTCCCCTGAGTTGCAGAGGCGGCACTCAGAGTGCCCAGGCAGATACAGGACTACTTAGTCACAAATTATCCTTCTTTCTAAAACTTCAGCCTGGAGCAAAAGTAGATCCTCAGCCTGAATATCTTCACTATTTTGGTGTTGCTGTCCTTTTGGTGGGTTTTGTAATGCCATGTGTGTTATTGCTGCTGCTGGAGGTGCCAGTACTGAAGCAAAATGTGAAAACATGACTGTTACTATTGCTCATCCAGATCAGCTGTAAATATGGAACATTTCTGTCCTGAACAGCATAAAAGCAAGTGGTTTCTGAAGGGAAATGGTTTTGGTTNGGAGCAAAAGTAGATCCTCAGCCTGAATATCTTCACTATTTTGGTGTTGCTGTCCTTTTGGTGGGTTTTGTAATGCCATGTGTGTTATTGCTGCTGCTGGAGGTGCCAGTACTGAAGCAAAACGTGAAAACATGACTGTTACTGTTGCTCATCCAGATCGGCTGTAAATATGGAACGTTTCTGTCCTGAACAGCATAAAAAGCAAGTGGTTTCTGAAGGGAAATGGTTTTGGTTAGTTGTGAAAACAGAGAAAAAGTCTGTGCATCTACAAAGAGCACATGACATCCCTCTTGTCAGAGGCAGGATGTGGGTCCATGAGTCTGTTCCCAGCCTCGGGGAATTGTGGTGAGCTGGTGAAGGTGAAGCTTTCTTTAGGTGCCCCACTGCTGGTAAAGCCCACCTGAGGCAGTCTGGATGTTCCCTACAAAGCCCATATCTTCAAGAATTTCTATGTGTGAGCAAAGCCCAAGGAACATTCTGTGCAGCTGAGCAGATCCCATGCACCACAGATACCTATACACATATTAGGTTAACCCTGTTTAACTGCAGAATACTCACTGTAGTTACCCAACTCTTACCAGACACTAAAAATATGAGGAGGCAGGATAAAATGTCTCAGTAGACTCTCACCAGTGCATTTGGCTGTGATGAGGTACCTGTGTGCCCAGGTCTTTATTGCACAGACATAAATGTGGGCTTTTTCTGGCTGCAAGCACCCAAAACTCAGGCTTCCAGTCTGATTTTTCTCTCAAAAAGTTTAGACTGCAACCTTTGAAAAGGGACAGCCAGAGCTATCAATTATTTAATGAAGATAATAGCCTTTTGGGGACAGGGATAATAATGAAAGTAATTACTAATGGGGTTTTGGCAGATTGAATGGACTCCCCGGATGATGTGGGATTTAGCTCTTCCCTGTGTCAATATGGGTAGTGAAGTATTTGGATGTGTTTTTCAGTGATAGCTTTCAGCCTCTCCTTTTTACTTTCCATGTAGCCATTTACCTCAAGCAGTCCATGAATGAGAAAGAAAAAAAAAATTAGTATGTAATGTAAAAGCCTGGACTATATTCCTGCAGTGTCCTCAGGGTTTTGGTAGCACGTTTAAGGCCCAACTCCTCTTACTTAATAAATTCTGGACGTAAAACTTCACTTTTACACATCATATTAAAAAAAAGTTTGGAACATTAACTTTAAGCGGAGTCCCTTTAACAGGCCCATTTTTCACTAACTCTCTTTGCTGTGGAAACATACACCACATAAGTGTGGAATGGAAGTTTTTGCCCCGTGGCAACGGGATGTTACTTTTACTGCTCTAACTTCAGCAGTGAGGCTATAATGCGAGGCAAAAAAAAAAAAA
>VZUA01022916.1:58876-85313 GCA_013401035.1 Horornis vulcanius | reverse complement strand
AAAAAAAATTAGTATGTAATGTAAAAGCCTGGACTATATTCCTGCAGTGTCCTCAGGGTTTTGGTAGCACGTTTAAGGCCCAACTCCTCTTACTTAATAAATTCTGGACGTAAAACTTCACTTTTACACATCATATTAAAAAAAAGTTTGGAACATTAACTTTAAGCGGAGTCCCTTTAACAGGCCCATTTTTCACTAACTCTCTTTGCTGTGGAAACATACACCACATAAGTGTGGAATGGAAGTTTTTGCCCCGTGGCAACGGGATGTTACTTTTACTGCTCTAACTTCAGCAGTGAGGCTATAATGCGAGGCAAAAAAAAAAAAAAAAGAATGAATATCAATGTCACAGAACAGCCAAAATGATTCTGAAGTGCTTTTTTAGCACTGGATTGCTGATGCCTGCCTTGGTAGGAGAAGCAGCACCTGAGCCGTGCAGGTGGGGCAGTGCCCTGCTGCTTTTAAATGTGCTTGCTTATCAGCACTGGGCTTGTAGCGTGATGTTTTGTGTTAGGTGGGGTGACACCCCCAGAAATGGGGTGTGCTGGAGTTTACAGCACCCAGAAGTCCTGACCCAAGTTTTTAATGATGCTTCGCTTCATTATGAATTGTTTTTCTTCTTGACTTGTGCCCCGTGGTATATATATTATTGATGTCTTCTCTTGACTTCCCTGACCATAGAGTGATTTGTCTTCTCTTGCCTTCCTGACCACTCAGGGAATGTGTCATTATCAGCTCCTTGTCTCCTTTTCACTTTCTTTTCATGTTTCTATCCTTCCTTTTTTCTCCTGCTCTTGTCTCATTCAATAACTCCCAGTGGCCTGACTTGCCAAAATCAGCAGGATGGAACAACTCTTTCTAATTATGTAGTGATGTAATTAAATTCTTCTGTTTCACAACTAACTTGAATAAGCTACTTTTTCTACAAAATTGATTTTTCTCTTGCTGGTGACTGATGCTAGAATCTTAGCTTTCCCCAGGTTTACCATTTACCTGACCTTGTGAAGGTTCAGGTTCCTCAGAGGGTTCACACCCCTGGTGATCACTCACTGTTATTTAATGGTCAGGGAGTATTTAATAAACAAAGTTTGTACCCTTTTCTAATGTTTATTTTAAGAGATGAAGCATCCATATTTCCTTGAGAGATGTGCATAAAATTTCAGTGAGGCTGCCATATACTTTCATCAAGCTTTGGAGAACATTTTGTTGCTCAGCAAAACATATGTGGTGCATTGTACAGTGGTTCTGGAATATTGCCACCAAAAAATGCAGCCATTTTTAAAAAAATCTGTGTGTCCTGTCAACCTCATCTGGAAAACTCCATGTCTGTCAGGTCACACATCTCCAAGATATTCAACCACATTTCCACTGAGATCTGCAGAAATGTTCTAGACTCTCTCAGATCACTTTGAATTAATGGAGTAATGAATTTAATTAAAATATATTAATGTCACATTGGGCTTTTAGCCATGATTTTAAGAAATCACAGAGGAATCAAACTGCCAACATTTCTCAAAATATGTCTCAGAAAAGTTGGAAGATATAATGAAAAATAATTAGAAGCACAAAAAGAAAATGAAGTGGTGTTGCTACTGCTGGGATGGACCATTGGCTTAAGGAATAAAGAGCATTACACATCTGATGTGAAATTTCCTTTGCCAAGTTTCAGGTATCCAAAGATAGAGTTCAGTGAGCACATCCCACAGTAGGCATCTGCCTTGGGCAGGATGAATTGCTCTTTGGTAGCTGCTTTTATTTTCCCTGGCTCTGGAGTTAGTCTGAGCACCTCACTGAAGTGCTGCACCTAATGCTTTGGTGACTCATGTTTTATGAAGGTGTAGTGTGAGTTTGAAAGGACAAGAGCACAGGGAACAAAATGTTCCTCCCAAACTTCAGAGCAAAATGCCATCCAAGTGATTTGGGCTGTGTCTTATTCCTTATCGAGGTAAAGAGAAAAGTATGAAAAAGCCTGACCTGATGCTGAAATTTCACAGTTGTCACTAAAATGCCAGTTTTGTCCCTATGTATTCAGATTGATTTATGGTGCCAAGGGTTTTGTTTCAAATGGTCTTAATTTTTTAGCAGATTTTTAGCAGATTGTTTTTGCAAACTTCAGGGCTATTTTAGTGTTTACTCTCACCTTATTATAGACCCACAGAAAAGCCAAACCCAATCTAGGCTGCTTTGACATTTCACAGTGGCTTTGCCCGTGACTTTATTTAGATCTCAGAGATTCTGTGATTTCAAAGATTAAGAGATTTCGAGTTGTCAGCTTGCATTCAGTGGGTTCTTCTGAAAATCCCCGAGGTGCCTACAGCTGGCCATTGATACAGCACTGGGAATGTCCCCAGTGAGCTTCCTTGGATATTAATCCCGGGCTAAGTAGTTCACACCTGATACTGGATGAAATCTGCCAGCTGGTACTGAACANAGATTAACTAGACATTTTAAATGTAATACGTTGTAAGTGATGTTTCTTTGCAGCTCACTACTGACAAATTTCTTCATTTAGAGCATGAAGAATTAATGTTGGCATTTCTTGTACATTTCATGCAACAGACATTATGATCCCGGAACTGTGTTATCTGCTAGGTGCATCCATATCAATAAGTGGTTATTATTCTGTTCTAGCTGGCTGACATTTATGGGTTTCAGGATTTAGGTTGGGGTTTGCAGTTCACTTAAATCAGATGTCTGCAAATAAGCATCTGTTATGTTTTAAGTTTCCCAAAGCCTTCCTTTCAAACCTGTTATTTTCTTTGAATCAAATGCTTAGCTCAGCAGAGCCTGAAAATGAAAACAAACTCCAAATGGTCTCCACAGGATATTTTGTGGAAAAAACAAAACCCACCTCTTTGAAAAGATAAGAAAAAGCCATGACTGGGATAAAATGCATGTATCAATATTTATTGTTTATCCAGTGCTTTCTAAAAAATCATTAATAGAAAAGTTATAGACTGCTAAAATTTACTGCAGAAGTCTTGAATTTTGGTTTAGGTTCTTCAGTAGGCAGGAGGATAAATGATGTGAGGGAAGAGCATGGTACCATTCTTTCCCATCTGCAGAGTTCTTCTTGTCTGCTGCAGGTGGGTGATATCTGGTGATCTTCAAAAAAGATGCTCTAAACTTTCTGCCTGTGTTTTTGTCATATTCATTCACCACTGGGAACTGGGGAGCAAAATAGTCTGAGGTGATGCTGAAAAAAAATGAATCTTTAAAAAAAATCCTGAGGCACTTTCTCACCCCATGCAGATGTTGGATTTCATGTAATGTCACACATAAAACAACGTGGAAGTTTTCTAATGTTTTGAAGGGTTTCAAGAAAAGGATGAAGGAAGAGATCTTTTCATTGAAGCATGACATTTAGTGATGCAAGTTCTGATAGTGAAGGAACAAAGCAAAAAGGTAAAGCAGCTGGAGAATTGGTGATAAATATTTTTCTATAGTGAAATCACTTGCACAGGTTTTCCAAGGCCTTATACCAGATTTGCAGTGCAGATTGCAATAATTAGCACCAAAGATTTGATTTATTCAATAAAAAAATTACTTTATACACATTTTAACCTCTACATTAGATAGAATTGGAACTGATGACTGGTGAGTGCAATCCCAACAGATTGAATTGTCGCTGTTTCAGATGGGATTTAATACACATTTATTTAATTTATCTTGAAAATTATTTGAATTTATTTATCTATTTTGCATCTTAGATGCAGATGGGCGTTGTCTGTATGAGAAACCGGTCAGGAAAAAACAAAAGTGATATCATCATGCAAATAATCAATAGTAATCCCAGTATTAGCAAGGTCTGTCAAATAGTCTTCAAGGGCCTTCTCTAATTGTCTCTGCAAACTGAATTAGCAAATTAGCAAGATGTTTTCACTATTTTCCTTTTTTTTTGGTGGCAGCTGCCTACCCAATTACATATATTCATTAGCTCTGGTATGATTTCATTAACCAGTGTACAGTAAGTGCCTGTTAAGCAACTTGTGCTCATGTTCCTAGACAAGCAGTGATGCATCTTCAGGTGAGCATCCTCACCAGCTCACTGGTCTGGATAAACTGGGTTTTATTTATATTTTCAATTTGTCATTACTCTTGAGCAGCACGAGCTGAAGGATGGAATGCAAGAAGGTAATTAAGGTGGTTATTTTAATTATTTTCTGTTTCAACTGTCCCTCAGAACCACAAACCTGGCCGGCCAGGCAAATGAGCATTAATGAATGAAGCCACATAATTAAAACATCTGTCAGTGTCCTAGCAGGTCGATTGAAGACTTGGATTGGCTGTGGAAAACCAAATAAGCCAGAGTTAATGTTCTCCTAATCCTTCACCTGTTGAGGTGACAGTGATGGGTAGCAAACATGCACCAATGAGCAGTAATGAAGTCACTTTTAGATTGGTTCAGCACAGGTTTTTCAGACTAATTAGGTAGACAAAAATGTTAATTTAATCAAAGGAACGTGTATTCATTAAAGAAGGTGCGTAAGATAACTGAAGTGGAGAATTAGCTCAGTCAAGAGGTGGGCTGTAGCTCCTGACTAAATTGTCCAGATTATAAAGAGAATGATGTATTTATGTACAATATTTTTTATAATTTTTTTTAAAGATGCAAATGTATGGGTTTGTCTCTGTGTGTCAGAGGATTTACGCCAGGGATCAAAACTGTCTCCCTGTATTCCTGTATGTTGTGGGGAGGGAGCAGGGAGTTTAGGACTCAGAAAGGGAAAGCAGGGAGGGAATGAGATGTTCTTTCTGCATTCCAGATGGCACAAGCCACACTATCACATTATTGCCCAAATGAGCTCATTACCTTCTTCCTTCGTGGGACTTGGTGTAGCAGTGGTGTAGCATGGCTGGGCTTGTCTCATTTTCCTTGGTCTTCTTTGGGCCGTGACCAATTTGCAAGGCACAAATTGAACAATTTTGTTCATACTCTAGATGCACTGAGTGTCCTTTTGGGGCACATTAGGAAAAAAAAATGCAAGAAATACAGATCTTCAGCTGTTAAGACATAAAATACAGTGAATTTCCTTATCAGATTGTATCTCATCTAAACCCAATAAAAAGGAAAGATGATTCTCTAAGATCACATGGCTGCAGTAGCACAGAAAATAATTAAAACATTGTATTAGAGGCTTGTTACAATTTTAACCTTCCCCAACCCCACATTCTATTTAGATTTTGGATTTAGATAAGCAGTGTGAATGGCAGTTTATAGTTGGAGAGTGAGACCATTTGGGTGCATTTTAAATACGGTCCTTGATCCTGAAACTGGCTGCCTTTAGCTCTCTCCACCCCACCACGCAGGGAAGTTGATGCTGATTGATGCAGCATTTCCCAGAACATGATGGTGTCTGTAATTGTACAACGACACATGGTGACCCACGAGAAAAACATCTGGGAACAACAGATGTGGGAGCAGTCTCAGTGTTTCGCACAGTCAGTTCTGAGGGATTGGACAGCACAAATATTATTTGAAACACAAATATTTAAAATAATTATATATAATTAACTGTGTAGTGCTTTAGATGAAAGAATAATTATCACCTATTGCTGTGGTAGGTTGTATCTGTTACATTTCTTTTAATGGCTGGAAGACTTTTATCTTGTTCCTTCAGAGAGGACGAAGAATATTCAGTGGGTGTTGTGGATCAATTATTTATTTCTATATAGAATGTGTGGTTGGTTGGTTGGTTGGGAAAATGTCTGGAGAGGAGGAATATTAGAAAGTGCTGGCATTCATAGATTACTTTGCTTTATATTGTAATTTTTAGTGTAATGGTTAATGGGACTATTTTAATTCTTTTAATGTCTGTTGCGCTGTGAAGACAAGTTAACAATTACCTTTTTGATTGTTTGTTTGTTTGTTTGTTTGTTTAGTCCATGGTTTCTGGAATTGGTCTTCTAGGAGAGCAGATGGTAGAAAGGAGATTGAGGTAGAAATTAAGGTTTCTTGTTATAACTAACAGTTTTTATGTATTGCAATAGAGATTTCATTTCTGTGGTTAACCAGCATAAACAGTTTTCATTAGCATCTAAATTTAACATAATTTTCATGAACATGCAAGTTCTGGTAACTGAAGATGATGATTGATACTGATCTAACAATGAAGGAAGAAACAATTAAAATGCTGAAAGTTAAATTTGGGAAAGAGAGATGAAGATGAAGCTTTTTAATTTGGGATAAATGAATCAACAGTATGTGTGACTTTGGAAATGTAAATTTTTTTATATTTTTTTTTATGAATAAATGATGCAGCTGTACTGTGAGGTGTTAGCAGAGCCCATGTAATTGGGACATGTGGGCAAAGCAGTCCTGGAGAGATGTCTGGGGCAATCCAAACATCTTGGTTTCTTGGTTCATATAGTGAAATACATTGATGCTTTGAACCATGGCATGTGGTTCTGTTCAGATTCATAAGAATCATCTTGAGGAAGAGAATATTAACTAATGGCTTGAGTTTTAGCTAAAGGCACCTGAAAAAATTTGTAGATTTGGCTGTAGGTCCTGATGCTTTGCAGGTTCATCCCCATGCATGTATTTTGCATGTGGGAGCCAGGTCTGTGTCGTTGGGACAATTTCTCACTTGGGGGCATGAATGGAATTTTGTTCCTGGGGGAACTGCACCAAGGGGCCTTCTACACTGTGAGGGGGGATGTTCTGCACAGCTTTGGGGCTCTGGCAGAGGGAATTGGGGTTTCCTTTGTGTTTCAGGGGGTCAGAGACACTGAAAAGATTTTCAGGAGACCCGTGTCTCTTGGCACCAGCTTCCCAAGGGGCTCTCATGGAGCACAGAGGGTGCTCATTGGCTTTGTACAGCTGGAAATATTCCTTTTATGCTGATATTAAAGATTGGCAAGAACTGATGGTGATGGGAGCACTGTGCTATATTCACTGTGAGCTGCTATTGCTTTTTGGCTGCTTTAATAGTGCAAGCAAGTGTTGTGCAGCTCAGCACAGCCCTGCTGCGGCCGCTCCTTGGCTTGGCTCTTCCCCTTGGCACGGGAGGTGCCACAATCCATCACTGCCCCAGCCAGGAGCAGAGGGGGAAGGAAGTGTGTTGGCAAAAGGGACTCCTAAGATCAGTGACACTGGGAAGTAGAGGATGTAAGGGATTAAACATGGCCTTCAGGACTGGTGCTCATCCCAGCTCTCCGAGTCAGGACTCCTCCAGCCCCTGGAGCTCGATGGAATGTCTCTGTCTGCTCACTGCAGCCATGCCCTGCAAGGTGGGCAGGGTAGCAGGGGCTGGAGCCCATTCTGCAGCACCCAGGATCATCTCCTGCCCCAGTGCCCTCACCACTTTGCTGTAGCCCTGCCCCAGTTCTCTACATCTTCCCTGCAGTGTGGCCCAGGGGAGGGGAGAGCCGTTTTCCTTCTGGTTTCTGTCACACCAGGGAGCAGAAGCAGGTAGTTCATTCCTCCATGGTTTGATGGCTGTTATCAGAGCAACTGATCTTACTGTTCTGTGATTCAGAAACAAAGAAATCTGCTGCTATTTTTATATATGTTTTGTTTTAAATATACTCTGGGAAAAACGGCCTATTTTAATGCTTCATTTATCCTTCACTTGTTTTTCTTCTGCCTCTTCTATTCCTGTTGCCCACCAGGGAACCATTGGTCTGCTGAGTCCAGAGCCAGTAGTGCCACCTTTGCCCATTTCCCAGTTAACAGGGGACACCAAAACCATAATTTTATTATTTTTCCTCAGATTGACAAGGACCTTAACTGGGAGAGCTGCAGACTGCTCTGGCAGCAGTTGGGTGGGCATCCACACGTACACACACACATCCAAAATCCAGTTTCACTTATTTAGAAGTTGAGAACTTTAACAAGTTTTCAAAATCTGCAAAGCTTTTCTCTTGGCATGGGCTAAAGAATATTAGGATGGGTGCTTATGAATATCTTTGCTTTGTTGATGGTGTGATAAAATTCTCCTCTGAGGCAGAGAGCTTTTCATAGGGTGAATGTTGGATGAGGAGCTGCTGGGGTGGGATCCCTCCTCACAGCAGAATTAACAACTTTGAAAGTTCTCAGTGATTCATTTTCCATCTGATAGAGGTGCCCAGGGTGGGCTCCATTAGCTTAAGGAAGAAATGCTGAGTAGAAATATATTCCAGTGGAATTATTGCTGCAGCTTTGTCTTCAGTCTTAGCTCTAACTAATTCTTTTTTCTTACCTTTAATATGGAGTTTATGTTAAATTTAAAAAAAATTACATTAGTTCTTTATTTTATGAAGTTGCACCCTAAGGTCTTAACTTCTGTCTCCTTTTCAAATATTCTGAAGGTATCGATTACTTTATTTCTCTTAAACACATTTCAGTGGTGGAGAGGGAAACCAGCATATTACTCATTCACTGCTGTGCTTTATTATTAAAAAGGTTTTGTCTCTTGCTGTGATGACTGTCTGAGGTCTCAGTCAATTGTTCCTTGCTGTTGTTTATCAGAATTTCTGTAGTTTGTGAAAAGAAAGGCTTTGGCTATGCTGCCTTTCTGTTAGCAGAAGCTATAAATATCAAAACATGAAATGGTAAGGTACTGGTTTGAAATTTCTACTAAAAGGCTGTCGAAAAAAATCTTAAAAACATCTGAAAAGGAAATAAAAACCCACTAAAATTTACAGAACGTCTGTCATCATGAGAGTATCATCCTGAGATAATCAGGTCAAATATAAGCTGTTCTTTCCATCCTAATAAATGGGTAGTATTAAAAAAATGATGACACGGAACATCTTTGGCCAAATGCAGTAATGATAATAACCGAGTGTGCTTTATTGCAAGGAGGAAATGTTGCCACTCCAATTACCCCATGCAGGAGATTTGAAAATATTCTAATAGGAAACAGTTTAAGCGTAGCTGTGAAGTTGTTATTTTAAAACTAGACATAATCAGTTACCAACAATACACGATATGTCTTAATTAATGGCTGAAGTACATGAAATCTCCAGGGGGTCTGTCTGCACTGGTGTTTAGGGACATATTATAACTCAAGGTAATTGAATAGCAATTAACTAGAGTTAATGAACGTGCATTCTTGGGAAGACACACAACAGTTAATGGATCAGCCTGGAATGAACCACAATTAAACCCGTTTGTTTTGCTAAAGAAGCATCTTCTGAATGTCCACACCAGGATACATAAGGCCATTAGTTAATTTGAATTAATAGATATTCATCTCTACATTCCAAATGAAAGACACTCTGTAGGTAATGCAAGGACAGCTGTTGATGTTTCATGGCTACACCAATTAAAGATATTGCCCCTATTAACCGTGGCACAAGCTTTTCTTAACTGTGGGTCTTTAAAACAACGTGAGCAATAAACAGGAGTTTGAAGTCTATGAGGTGGAATTCATGTTGCATTAGAGAACTAATTGGACTAAATTGGAGACTGGCTTTCACCAAAATTTCATGCAATGGGGAGGAGAAATGCCATTTCAGCAGTGCTATGTGCTCCCCTTTGCCATGTCATCTTATTCCAGATTTGGATACGGGCAGCAGCTAACCACTGAACCAGGGTCTGCAGCTATCAGTTGATAGAGAAACTGATTGGCAAATGTTTCCTCTTTGTTCTGAAAATAAAAGGCTGGTTTTATTCCAAATTCCTTGGGTGATTATAGGGACAGATAAGATTTTTCTTGGAACTTGAAGAACACAAATATTTGAACACAGTCCCAAACGCTGCTAGGAGCCAAAACATGGAGAGCTCATAGATTTGACTCTTTCTGAAAGATTTATAGAGAGCCTAACAAGACACTAATAATGTAGAAATTCAATAGCCAGAGGAAAAGTTAAAAAGTAAATGTATATGTAAGTCTTTTGCATTACCCAAAAGTTAAGTAAACAAGGTTGTATTTTTAGGAATTTTTGTGATTTAGGAATCTCTGCCTTACTCCAACAAACAAGAAATTCTTTAGAAAGCCAGCATAAGATCCAGCAGAAAAAAGAGACATTAAAAATTACATCCTATGCAGGCAAAAATTATTTTTGATGATACAGCAAAGAGGAGGTGAGTTCATTCAGTGTAAATGAGAAACTGCTGCAAGATTCCCCTGCAAGCCTGGTGTGGGGTTCTTTCTTCAGTGATGGCTGAATTTGCTCTTGATAACCTTTTCTAAGTAAAATGTGGTTTCACTGGAAAAGGCCAGCAGGTCATGAAATGATGAGAAGGGACGTGCAGGAAATGAAACAGCTCGTGTGGGTAAATCTGTGGTGTTGTGCAGTGCAGTTCTGTGCGGGGAGCCACGAGGTCCCACTGAAGTGGCACCGATGGATTTTGTGGTGCCTCTGCCAGCTCCTGCACCCTGGGGGTGTCTGGGGGGCACTGGGCAGGGAGGAGCACAGGGCTGCAGCCACCCAGTGCCAGCTGCCCAAGCCCTTGGGATGTGTCCAAACTCATCCTGGAGAGCCCTGTGTGGCCCTGGGGAGGTGTGCCTGTGGTCCCCTGTTCCACCCCTCTGCAGAGCTTCTCTGGCAAGTTCCAGCTGGAAGGATCCATCCAAAAGTCCAGAAGTGTGGACTCGGCTCATCTTGATCCACGAATTATGGTGTGGAAAAAAAAAAAATCTCTTAGCAGAGTCCTCTTTCGTGTCACAGTAAACAAAGTAGTTCAGAGGTGGCAAAGTTTTGTTTAAGGTGCACTTGGGTTCTTTAACCTGTTTAAAAAATAAAAAGGCAAAGGTTCCATATTAAACTCTGCCATAAATTAACACAATTAATGTGTTTCATGTCAGCTACCTGCACATCATTCAGGGAGCTGTCTTGAAAGAGACAAATTAATTACTAATAAGAATTTCATACCCTGCTATTTTCTCTATTTACTGATGCTACTTTCCAACGCTTTTCCAGAAATACTTAGTCTGATATTTAACAAGTGAAGCTATTATTATCTTAAATTACATAAGATTTTCTTCCCTCATGGTTGTGATAGAGGAGGATGAAAGTAAGGAAAAAAAAAACCCCTTTTGCAGGACTTTAATAAACTTACTGCAGAATTTCAGAGTGGATATGGAAGAGTTGAACACACTGAGATTAAAAAAAAAAATACTGAGATCAGAGAAATGCTGAATGAGGAAGGGTTTGAGTCAGAGATTATATTTTTGGCTTTGTGTAGCCTCACTGTAAATTTCAATATTTCTATGAAATATTTGCCCTAGACACATCAATAAGCTTTGAAAGTACAGGTTGTTAATGAGTTGCAGCTGAATCCCAATTTTCTTTCTGTTTATTTTTTTTTTGAGTAGTAGAAATACTCCCTGTGTCTATATAATTAGCGTTTTAATGTTTGTTTTCCTTCAGTACAGTCTGCCTTTTGAGCTATTCCTTTGGTGCTTTCATCGTTTCACAAAAATTAAAATTCTGCCCAAAATAACTCAAACTGTCCTTAAGTTATATACAGAGGATTTTCAGCTCCAAAAAAGATCTTTTCAAGCTCATTCTTAAAAAAAGTCTTTCAAGTTCCAAAGACTTCCGCTGCCACTTTATAAGAGCGGTGAGGTTTTTTTCTTTTTTTTAATCTTTTATTTTAGAAAGGATGCCGTTGACCATGAGGAAATACTTAAATAAGCTTTTCATTTAATGGAAATACCCTGTATTTAGGCAATGTCTTTCATTTTTAAGAAATTCTAGGCCTTCTGACTAAGTCGTGTGACATTTTGACTCCCAGCATTTGCTGCTTGCATTTGGTAACAAATGTTCTGAATAAACATTATGACATAATCTCCAAGCATTAGATGAATAAACATGGTTTTCTCAGGAATGTCTCCTACAGCCTACAGCAGCTTTGAACATTAATTAAAGAAATTTTTGTCAGGCATTTCATAATTTAGAAATTGACAAAGCAGAAAGCATCCCATAGGAACACATTCTGGCGAGCTGGTCCCATTCCCCATGTTATATATTTATTCCCCATTTTAGATATTTTTTGAGGATTTCCTAGAGATTTCCTGTATTGCACTGATTGCCAAGATTACTTATATCTTTGAGACCCCACCAATAACTGAAAGGAAGATATCTGATTTTTTTTTATTAAACCTTGAGTGAGAAAAGAGCCATGGTTTGTAGCCATAGCCATAGCTATGAAATGTACATTTTTTACAATGTCGACAAGGACAGACTGGAAAGAACCAATTAGAATAATTAACATTTGCACTAGTACTTCTGCCTTGATAACAAGTCACTGACCACATTTAGCACAGTTCCTCTAATTAATAGTCCCATTCAGGGAAGATATTTATAGGTGCAGTATTTTACCCAAGCATGTAAGGACTTCACGAGGTATCCGACAGCTGGCTTTGAGTAATACATTCAAAAGCATATCCCCAGTAATCCATCTCAATTCCTCGTTTATTACCTTTGCAGCTTTCTAGCACTTTTGTCAATAAGATATTGCTTCCAGCAGTCTGACTTTATTCTTACATTAATATCCCAAATTTATCATAGGGTTCTAAATTTCCTCTGGTCACCAAAATGTCCCACTGAGCCATTTAAGCTCCCTGAAACTCCGTTCTTTATTGGTAGCCTGGGAAAAATATTTTTTGCCCTCTATCCCTGAGTGTTTTGAGATTAAATTCACTAACGTTGTCAAGTAGGTCAATGAGGAAAGCCAAAACAAGGGAGAAAAATGTTCAGGATTTAGGTGGATGGGAGGGGGAGGAGGTGGCAGAGGGGCAGGGCTCCAGCCCCACTGTGACAGCCTTGCCCTGGGCAGAGCTGCAGATGTGCAGAGAGGGGCTGAAATCTCGTGGCTCCAGGCAGACTGAAGGCAAGGTCTGGCTACTCACCAAAGGACAGCCAAAGGGAAATGTTAGCCTTGGCATGTTTGGCTCTGTGTTTTTGTTCTTTTAATGGATAGATGTTCCTTCTCCAGCAGTTTTGGTCCCTAACCAAGTGCAGCGGTTGGTGATGATGTCTCATTATCCCCAGAGGTGCTTTTTTATGGAAGGAAATGTTTCTTTAGGCAGTAACAAGCACAGGCTGCCAAAACAACCAAAAAGCTGTAAGAAAAGTCCAGGTTACCCTCAGAGGCCTGACTGGAACGTGATGAAGAGCTGTTGCCTCTTGCTGCCTCTGTGCCAACCCCACTCTGCCTGCAGAAAGCTGTGTGGAGGAGCATCCCAGTGACCTCCCAGCCAGCAGCACTGGCTGACCAAAAACATTTCACCAAGTTCATTATTTTAATGTTTATTTAACATTTTTTAACTCAGCCTGATGCTGTCTCCCATCTCCCTGCCTGCCAAGCACCAGGGCTGTCCTGTGGGACTGAGCAGCCGCTCCCTGCAAGGGCTGCATCCTCCTCCTGTGCTGGTTTGTTTATTNTTTTTTTTTATTAAACCTTGAGTGAGAAAAGAGCCATGGTTTGTAGCCATAGCCATAGCTATGAAATGTACATTTTTTACAATGTCGACAAGGACAGACTGGAAAGAACCAATTAGAATAATTAACATTTGCACTAGTACTTCTGCCTTGATAACAAGTCACTGACCACATTTAGCACAGTTCCTCTAATTAATAGTCCCATTCAGGGAAGATATTTATAGGTGCAGTATTTTACCCAAGCATGTAAGGACTTCACGAGGTATCCGACAGCTGGCTTTGAGTAATACATTCAAAAGCATATCCCCAGTAATCCATCTCAATTCCTCGTTTATTACCTTTGCAGCTTTCTAGCACTTTTGTCAATAAGATATTGCTTCCAGCAGTCTGACTTTATTCTTACATTAATATCCCAAATTTATCATAGGGTTCTAAATTTCCTCTGGTCACCAAAATGTCCCACTGAGCCATTTAAGCTCCCTGAAACTCCGTTCTTTATTGGTAGCCTGGGAAAAATATTTTTTGCCCTCTATCCCTGAGTGTTTTGAGATTAAATTCACTAACGTTGTCAAGTAGGTCAATGAGGAAAGCCAAAACAAGGGAGAAAAATGTTCAGGATTTAGGTGGATGGGAGGGGGAGGAGGTGGCAGAGGGGCAGGGCTCCAGCCCCACTGTGACAGCCTTGCCCTGGGCAGAGCTGCAGATGTGCAGAGAGGGGCTGAAATCTCGTGGCTCCAGGCAGACTGAAGGCAAGGTCTGGCTACTCACCAAAGGACAGCCAAAGGGAAAAGTTAGCCTTGGCATGTTTGGCTCTGTGTTTTTGTTCTTTTAATGGATAAAAGTTCCTTCTCCAGCAGTTTTGGTCCCTAACCAAGTGCAGCGGTTGGTGATGATGTGTCATTATCCCCAGAGGTGTTTTTTTATGGAAGGAAATGTTTCTTTAGGCAGTAACAAGCACAGGCTGCCAAAACAACCAAAAAGCTGTAAGAAAAGTCCAGGTTACCCTCAGAGGCCTGACTGGAACGTGATGAAGAGCTGTTGCCTCTTGCTGCCTCTGTGCCAACCCCACTCTGCCTGCAGAAAGCTGTGTGGAGGAGCATCCCAGTGACCTCCCAGCCAGCAGCACTGGCTGACCAAAAACATTTCACCAAGTTCATTATTTTAATGTTTATTTAACATTTTTTAACTCAGCCTGATGCTGTCTCCCATCTCCCTGCCTGCCAAGCACCAGGGCTGTCCTGTGGGACTGAGCCGCCGCTCCCTGCAAGGGCTGCATCCTCCTCCTGTGCTGGTTTGTTTTCTTTGCAGAGGTCCCAGGGAGCATAACAAGGGGCTTCTGCCAAAGCTTGCAGACACCCAGTGGAGAATTCAACGTTTTTAAATTGCTGGCATCACATGCTCTGCTCACCCTTGCTCATTCTGCCAGGCTGGAAGGGAGGGAGCATCACTTCTGACTCACGGGGGTGTTGCTGCTAGACTGTGCCCAGGAGCAGCATTTGGCCTGCAGGAATGCTCAAAGGAAATCCAGATCTCAGACACTTCATATTTATTTCAAAAGATTTTGTGATTTAAATAATCTTGGTCCTGCTGAAAAAAAGCTTTTAAACTGAGGTGAGGTTGCACGCAGTGGATAAATTAATAACTATGCAGGTTGTGAGTCACTGCATTTGTTTCTGCTGGTTTCATGTTTCAAAAAGGAGCAGAATAAGGAGGAAATGCTGCTAATATCCCCAAAGAGGACATATTTCTGCAATGAAGGGGCACACAGAGCTGTGCTCTCTAAAGGCCAAAGCACAGTAAGAGCAATCACTTCCCAGTGGCTTTAAGATCCGCTGTTTAAAAAAAAGTATTTTAAAAAGCTGCTGTCTCTTGCTCTGTTGTCACTTGCTGATGCCAGCTGTATATTTTTGCATGTGATTTTTGGCTATTTCAGGTAACCACCTGACTTTCACACACATAATATTGTACTCCTGAATTCCAAGAGAATCTCTTGGCATCTGCCAAAAGTCCCCTATGACTCAGTAAGCACCCACTCAGTAAATAATTTGAAATTAAAAGTACCCCACGCTTGAGTTCTGGATAAAAAGAAAAAAAAAAAAAAAAAGCCTTATTGCCTTTATTTTCCTCAGAAAGTAAACAGTGGGAAAATTGTCTCACTGTTGCTTTGCAAATGTATAATCTACCATGATGATAATTTTGGATATTACATCAGGAAGTGCTGTCTTGCAGGAGGCTTCTGGGTTTGGGTTGCTGGCCAGCAAGTTCCTAGTTCCCTTGCTATTTAATCATCATTGATTTTAGTCTAGTAAACACTTCTGAATGTGCATTAGAAAGCTGTGAAGAAGACAAAGGGCATTAAGCATAATGCACCTCCTGGCAAGGAGGCAGAGGGAAGCAAACTGCAGGGAGATGAGAGAGGGGCTGGAGCCTGAAATACTGGCATTTGAAAGTTGCTAAAATTAACCTCTTGTTTCTCATGAGCAGGATATTTCTAGTTTCTCAGCTGCAGTGCTGTCACACAGCAGGGCGTGAGGCAGACTTTGGTTGTGCCTCCCTTGGCACAGTTCTCTCGTTGGTGGATGTCTGACTGCGTGCCTCAGTTTCCCTGCTGAGGGGAACCTGTTCTAGGGGTGGCTGAAATGAGCTGATCTTTAGGATCCCTTCCAACCCAATCCATTATTTCCATCAGTGATTTCCTCCTGCTGCTCCAGGGCCAGGTACCAGGTGGGTGTAAATCAATGGAGCAGTTTTAAATCAATAGCTGCCCTCCACAGAGCAGATCTCATTCTTTGCCCACAGTTCATGGTGGTGAGGGGCTCTAAATATGCTCATATATTTTCCTCTATGAATAATTATTTACTGGCAATTGTTCAAAAGCAACAGAAGCAATATCCTTATTTCAGCCTCTCTGGGAGCAGCACTTTCAGTTCTCTCATTTCTTTGCCATCCCTCGAGCCTCTCTTGCTAAAAACAACGTCACAGACACACTGTAGATAAGTCTGAAAGACAGTTTAAATTATTGTTCTGTATATTCTGATAGTGAAAGAGAAAAATAATATATTTTTTGTGACAAATACAGCTATAAAAATACAGTGGTGGTTCTTTGGCCATGAGAGCAGTTTCTTAACCATGGGACTGTGGATTCCTCTTAAAAAAGAGAATTTGATTTTAAAGGAAATTTCCTGTGTAAATAAATTGAACATGTTCTATCTCCTATCTCTTATTGAAAGTATGAGTCTTGATTAAAAAATCATTAAGATAATCCCTGAAGTCACTCTATGTGGATACAGTTGGAATCACATTTTTTTAAATATACTTTATTTCATTATATCTGTTTATTGGTTTGACTGGCAACCTGTCTGTTTTCTTTTTGAGTCCTGTTGCACTTTCAGTGCGTTTTGCACTGAGCTCCAGGTTTATTGCAGCAACCTAAAGTCAACCAGAAAAGATGCTTAAGTCACCTTAGAGGGTGACTTCCCCCACAGCAGCAGGGAGGAGGCAATTCCAGGGTGTGATTTGGGTTCTAGATGGACCCTTTTGCCATTTTCTCTCCCCTGACTGCAGAGGTAGCACGGGGTGATGATCTGCAAGTGCAGGCTCATCAATTAAATGCCTGATACTGGCTGAATGGGGGCTCAGAGGTGATTAATTGAGGTGCATTGAAAATATTCCTCCCTGCCCACCCTGCTTCCTCCTGGCTTTTGCAAACAGAGGAGTTAATAGTGGAGAAAATGAAGCACCTGAAAATACACATTTACATCGTGATTACCCCACTTTGGAGGCTGGGTTGCCATGGCAGGGAGTTTCTCACACAGGTTGGGGTTTGGGAAGGTCAGTGCAGCCCCCTCAGCCTGTAAATCCATCTGGGTTTGGGATCATCAAATGTGCCTTAGGGATGGGACCTGTGAGAGTGGGCACAGCCCTGCTGGGTTTCTTCACCTGTGCTTTGAGCTCTCTTGGGTGTTGGTGTGAGTTTTGGATGGGATTGAATCAACAGAGGGTTTGCATGGGCCTCATTGCTTTGCCCAGACCTGGTGTTATGCTCTAATTAATGCCCCTGAGTTGTTTTGGCATGTTCACATCAGACAAAAATGACCCAGTAATTGGCCCCATTTCTGAGAGCTCACCTTCAGACACACCACAGGAGAGCTGCTGCTTTACTCCTTAATCTGCAGCTTCATTGCTGGTAGGGGGAACTGCCAAATGCTGCATTAGTCAGAAAATCCTTACTTCAGAGTGTAAGGACAGAACACAAAAGGGATCCACTAAGATAAAAGAAAAAAAAATTAATTCCCTCTTCTCCCTGGAAACTTCTTCCAGCACTGTAAAGATGAGTGAGTCCAGTCAGCCTTGGTGTAACTTGGAGCAGCAGTGCCACAGAGGACTTTGTGTCCAAGATCTTTATAGTCTGAAAAAAGAAGTGTTTGTTCTATCCTTCATTTGGTGATTGACAGATTATCACAGTTAAGGAGCATTAGGCCATAATTTATAAGAACTCTTTCTGCACCCTCTGCATCAGTGAGTTTTTGTGCTGATTTTATTATTAAATCACTGCATTAGAAGACTTCTTGTTCCTACGAGTATAAAAATCTTTCTTTCCCACTTCTGAGTGAGCACAAATTTCTGCAGGATGGGACTTTTCCCTTTTAGTTAGCATAATTATGGTAATTAGCTGGACTAAAAAAAGATGGAGAATTCTAGGGACACATTTGGAATGTGTGTTGATGTTAAGATGTGAAATCTTACTATTTGTGTTGAAGAAAAAAAAGCAGAAAAGAGAAGTGGCTCGTTTTATAATGCTGCAGTGCCAAAGTGCTCTGTAACAAGGAGCTGGAGGAGTTAAAGCCAAGTTTCCATCTCTTCCCTGCTGTACCAGTGGAAAGGGAAATTATAACCCTAGAGGGGAATTCTGCATATGATGGTTGAGTTTTAGTAACAATGCTGGGATTCATAATCATTTCCCCAGAAGTTCTGCTAATCTTTTTTCTTGCAAAATGTACTCTCAGATGGGGTGGCTTAATTCATCAAAATCCTGGTTTTATAGTGCTGCACCTGACCATACTTTGAATAAACTCACTAGCACTTTGCTTTGGAAAGAAATACCTCCTGCCTAGAGGTGTTCCAGCACTATGCAGTAAATCCAGAGCTGAGCTTTCCTCAAGCTCTGGCTGAAGGATTTGTTTAGAAATTGTTCCAACACTAGTTAGGAATTGTTTCGATGGGTGAGATTTAGTTGCTTTGGTTGGTTGTAACTTATTTGAGACAGTGATTGGAAAATCACATTTGAGCCTGTTCTTCCTGCACATTAAGGCTTTTCTCCTTAAATTCCACTACAGCAAATTTATCAGTGTCTTTTCCCTTCCACCTGAGCTTCATGGGGCTCTTTGAGTATCTTTCCTCAGAAATGGTGTTGGCTCTGGGGAGCACTTGGACAGTGTGGAAGGAACAGACAGAGGAGAAGGAAATGCTGTGGGAATGTGCACATGGAAATCATCCTTAATGCCATCCCTAATTATGTGAGCCTGATGAGAATGAAGCCAAGATGTTCTGCATCAAATCTCATTGCTGTGGCTGGGATGTCCTCTCAGTTCTTGTGCTCTTGTTGTATCCTCTCTTCTCGTTTTCTGCCTCTGTTTCTGCAGTCATGCAGAGGAGCTCACAAAACCAGGAGTTACCATTGGAAGGGGAGGGCTCTGACCTTTGCAAGGGCTTTGTTTGGGCTGAATTTCACATTAACCATCATGGTCTGCAGGCAATTTCTTCCACTTGCACAAAATTCCTTCACAAGCTAGAAACCACCTGGCTTTCCTGTAACAAGTAACAGGAAAGTAACTTGTAACTTTCACAAGTAACTTCATACCTGTGGAAGGAACTAAAAGTGCCTACAGAGCTCACACAACTTCAGCATCAGCTTGCAGAGGTCTTCTTGCAGTGGGTGTCTCCCACAGCTGGTCTGTGTTCATTCCAGTCCGTGTCTCCTGTGACTGATGGCTGCAGCACCAGGGATGATTTAGAGGTGTCTCCTCACGGGCCATCACGGGGCTCTGGATGGAGCTTTCTGCAGGGAGCAGTGAGTTAGCTGACTGCTGCTCTTGCTACATTTATAATGTTGTTTTAGTGCTCCACACTGCTGCAGAATTTTAGCTCTGCTTCACCAGTGCCTTCCCTGGAGAAGGATTTACTCTGTCTCACAGTGATCCAAGGCACTTGGGGTCACTTTCCTTCACCCTCTGAAGCCTCAGCACAGTTTTTCCTGTGCCTATCACCTTTAGAGGCAAATGCTACCAGTAAGGCACCAGACAGGGACATCTGAGGTCAAGAAGCAGAAGAAGAGGGAGGTGATGGCAGTGGTGGACATGAGACCTCGCAGTGCAATTCAAAGCATAATCCTGGATGTGGGCACTCAGGGATATCCAGATATGCTGTGTAATGCTACATTGCTTTGGTTTTCTCTGCTGTCCACAAAAACCTGAGTCTGTACATGAGGTCTCAAAGCAAGGTCTTATGCCAGAGGAAGTTTTCACACATTATCTCCTTACTTATTATGCTCTGGACTGAGCTGTGTAACCAGATTTAACTTTATAGGACTGGTGCTGCTGCTAGGTGGCTGCCATAGGAAAATATTGCTGCTGATCCACAGCTGGATACTGGGATCCTTATTAAGATGATGAATTAGCTGAAGAAAATGAGGAGAAGGAGGGAGGGCAGATGCAATTAGAACAAGTCTGAGGCTGTGAAGACCTGGCAATGATGTGTTCTGTACCTGGAATCTGGAAACATTTAATGTCAAGTCAGAGAGAAAAGGACAGCACAGATATCTTCCCAGAAGGGGAAAAAAACCCGAGGTCACTTGCCTTTGCTGAGGGTTTTTTCCTAACTTTGGATGTATTGAGCTGTGTAATAACTTGCACATATCTGGAAGCAATGCAGAGCACAGCAATCAATAATACAAGCAACGATAATCAGGTGTTTCAGCCATCTGACACAAGCAGTCTCCAGAGATAATTCTCTCCCACAGGACATTGCTGAACATAACTGCAGTTTATTCCTAGCAAAAAAATAAATGCTTACCTGCTGTGCAGAGACAAACCTTGCCAACCATTCTCCTCCTGAAAACTGGAAAGGGGTGGAGGTGGAGGGAAAACCAGTGGGAAACACCCACTGGAGCTGGTGGTGGCCAGCAGACAGCTGGAGCAATCTGTCTCCTGTCACTAGTGTCCTTAAAATCCTTAGAAAGACCTCAATAAACAGGAAATTTGTTAAATTTGTTCAGCAATGCCAGGAGAACAGAGGAAGCACAGAAGAGCTGGAGGCTGCATTTTGTGTTTGTAAAGGACAAAGGATCCTGGCACCAAGGGAGACAGGGAATGTGTCACCATCACCTTGGCTCTGGAGTAGGTTAAACTGCAGTGTGAGCCCAGCCTGGTCTAATAAAGCTGCCCATGAATGAGACAGTTCTGAAAATTCCCCCTGTCCCTGTGTGGAATCAATCCAGATCAGTGCAGCCAGTGTAATCCCAGGTATTTATTGCAGAATTATAGAAAAGTTTGGGTTGGGAGAGACCTTAAAGACCATCGTGTTCCACCCCCTGCCATGGGCAGGGACACCCCCCACTGTCCCAGGCTGCTCCAAGGCCCATCCAACCTGGCCTTGGACACTTCCAGGGATCCAGGGGCAGCCACAGCTCCTCTGGGCACCCTTGGCCAGGGCCACATNAAAAAAACCAAAAACCAACAACAACAACAACAAAAACCTTACAATTAAACTAACCCAAATTGTTAAAAAGTAAAACAAACACAAGCTGGACCTTAGCCAACTAAAAGGCAGCTTTGGTGATCAGACACCATCAATGCTGAGCTCTTCCCCTAAGAGTAATACCATCACTCATAATTGGCTGTAAAAATGAGATGCTTCTCAAGCTCCTAAAATCCAAAATTCCTTTTCCATTCAGCATCACCAGAATGACATTTATGTTATTCAGGATTGCTATCCCCCTTCAACCCAGAGCAGTCAGCAATAGCACATAAATTTTTATGCCCGTCCAGTACAAGGCACTGCATAAAAAAGAGAGAGGGCATAAATGATGTAATTGATGTGAAAGTTTTTGCCATGCCCTCTGAAAAAGCACAAAAATTCAAAGCAGGTGGTGATGGAAGGTTCCCAACTCTGTGCCTCCAGTTTGGAGTTTGCCTTCTGGGAGCTCCCACAAACCTGGCTTGTGCCTGCACTATGAATTCATTCACTCTGCTGAGGAGTCTGTTAGTAAAAAGGAGAGAAACAATGATTTTCAGATGGCAGAGTATGAAATAATCAATACTTCTCCTTATTCACAAGCAGAAGAGTGGCAGATAAGGATATATACCAATCACAGACCCAATGTTTAATAAAACATCTCGGTCTTTGTCACTCTAGGCAGTTTTCTGCTACATTTTATAGGTCACAGTCCATGAAATTTCATAGGAACTTTCATATCTATTCTCTGTGGCAGAAAATGACATTTATTTGTTATTAAACCATATAATTTAGGGAGGATGGAGGTACTTTATCCAAAACAACATGTGAAGTAGTCTTTCCAACAATGATTTCTCTCTAATGTATCTGTATTTTGGGACCTCTATATAATCCTGTGAGCTTCTTATTTATTTTTTTTTCTAACGGGAAATAATAGAGGAATATCATTTTATAATGATTGTATAATGAGGCCAAGATACATGTTAAACTCAGGGTACAACCTTTGCTTGTTTTTTTACCTGCTGACCCAGACTGTCACCACAAAAGCTGTCAGCTTTAATCATGAGAAACACAACAGTGCTAAGCATTGATCCACTCCCAAACACCAGGAACTCGAGGGAGGATGTGTGGTGGGCACAGCTTTTATTGCTCCTGGCAGATGCAGGAGGAGGGAAAGGTGAGTGGGGGTTGGAGGTTGAGATTGAGATTTGATTGCTTTTTTCTCAGAGATTGAGAAAAAACCACGGGGAAATGCCCTTTCCTCTCCAATCCAGTGGGTTTTAAGAGGATACACCAACTTGTATTAATCAAATGTGTCCTTGATGTTTTGGCTGTAGTACATTGTCCCTGGGCCTGATACCTCTTTTGGGATGTGTAGGACCTGCTGACTGTCAGCTAAACTTCCCCTATGTACATTTTTAATATGCAAAAATCCTTTGGACCACAAAGATTCACATCTCTGGGGAGACAGAGGGTGAAGGAGAGAAAGAGAAACACACAAGGGAAGAGCAGAGTGGGATTCTGGATCTCTGTCGTTACTCACAACAGAACAGAGTTATGTGTCACCAAAATTTCTGGTTTGCCACAGCTTCAGTGGTGGCTTGACAAGTCCCTTTTTATCCCTAGGGCCATGTTACTGGAAAAGTGTTGCCCCACTTCAGCTGAGGAGCAAGCCCTGGAGGGGTCAGCATTGCATGGTCCTTCCTGCAGCCTGTCTGACCTGCAAATTTTCTTAATAAAACCAGAGAAGACACTGCTGTGTGAAGGCCCTCAGGGCTTGTAACCTTGCTGAAATAATCTATTTTGGGGGGAAAAAAAGCTGTAGAGATTTTTTAGCAGCCCAAAACATGTGAGGGTGTGCAGATAGCTGTAATAATTCCTGCTCGCTCGAATCGCAAAGCACACTGCTATCAAAATTTAATCTGGGCTTTTTGGTGCATAATCATATTTCACTCATTTTCCTTCATACTTTTGCTTGAGATAAATGAACACCTTCTGTGGCACCACCAACCCAGAATTCATAGGCCAGTATTTTACACCTAGGGCCAACAAATGTGGGGAGTGGCATTTTATGACCCATCTCAGTAGCATTTCCAGCATCTGTCTCTCAAATTTGCTTACAGCCTTCAGTTCAAAATGAGATGACAGCAGTCACTTTATCAACTAGCATCACCTTTGTTCATAAGACACCAGGATCTGGCAAGAACAATCTTTACTTGGCAGGGAACTACCTGGGAATGGCACTTCCTGGAACGGGAGAGCCTCTGGCAGGTGACCAGTGTTGCTGCTGAGCCGTGCGACGTCTCTGATTTTCATCCCTCCAAATTCAGGCCTCCTGGCAGCAGTTCATGGAAATCTGTCTGGGTTAGATCTCCACTCTCTTGGAGAGACACTGGTTCCTTGTCTGGGCTGGAGGAGCTCTCGCAGTGGGAAGAAGAGGAAGTAGACAGATGGGAAGTAGACAATGATTTCATTTTTGCATCTGGATTGGAAAGCACGCTAGATGTATGTCCAAATACACCTGCTTTTCCTGGATTTTCCTGGTCTCCTCTTGATCTTTTTTATGCCTTCTACCCAAGGCCATTGCCCTTTCCCGTAAAATCCCCAAAACAGCTGCAAGTTAGGCATGGAGGTGCTAGTGTTACTCTCCAATCCTGGTGATTTCAGTTTTTTGCTAAAAGGTGTTCTTCAAACCATCTTTTTCTCAGAAAAAAACCAGTTTGCCTCAATCCTTGCAAACTTTGACAATCACCCTGAATCTTGGAAATAATGCCTTACATTTGCTGTGGTTTTGATTATAGATGTACCTGTGCAGTTCCCTACCCACACTGTTTCTTACACACCCTTTCTAAGCAATTATAGCCTAAATGAGGCTAAATGCTTCATCTTAATAAAAGTTAGAGCTTTCATGTGTCAGAGGTGAAATATATTTTGCTACACTTCTCCTCTGTGTATCTGTACAGATTTTAATCATACACTCTTTACAAGGATTTGCTATGAATGAGCAGGTAATATTATTATATTATAAAGGCAGGCAGTGAATATTACAGTGAATAGTTTCCTGTTAACACAGAGCATCACTGCCTCTCTGTGAGTAGAGAATGACTTAGCTTAAAGGAACATCTTTCATCTGTGTAAATGGTTTACTGGGGGGCATTGCAGATAGTTCTGAATAGAAATATTTTTTTCACAGAAACTGAGCTACAAGGATAACACAAGTAATTGCATTCTCTAGTGCCTCCCAGTGATATATGTGTTATCTTCAATGGAAAAAAATCAGTTATTGGCAGCCTGGTGAATTTAGTAATTGTAACTAATAGGGTTGTTTCTTTTTGCCTGTCTTTCAGGATGGAATGGGGAACCTGAGGATCACGGAAAAGGGTCTGAAGCTTGAAGGAGATTCAGAATTCTTGAAACCTCTCTACGCCAAAGAAATCCGATCAAGACCAGTAAGTGTTTGGGAAAGGAATAAGCTTGGTTCTGTAGCCCTAAAGAAAGAAACCATGAAGTGGCAGGGTGATGTGGTTGCTGGATAAATTGCTTTGGCCATTGGCCTCTCTATACAGATGCAGTTTGGGGAGTGAGGCTTTGGGGACTTCATCCAGACACTGCATCCTCTGGGCAGTTCCAAAATTGGTACCCGTGGCTCTGGTTTGTGTAGGGCACAGTTAAAACTCTTCCAGGAGCTCTGAAGCTTCACACTGTCTCTGCTTTCCTTTGAGATGAATCCAAAACATCCCTCAACTGGAGGAGCTGTTATTTCTGAGGCAGAGGGATGGCTGGCAGTTCTGAAATCCAGCTCACTTTTAACCAGTTACAGCTTTTCTGGATAGCATAGAGGTGGTGCCTTGGCACAAGGGCCTGATCTGTTGTTCATTAGCACAATGAACCCATATTATGTGCTCAATCCTATTTCATGTTGGTTTAAAATTATGTGTAGTTAAAACTGAATGCTGCTAAGAGTGACTGCTTGATAAAAGTGGCAAGAATGTTAACTACTGGAAATGAGAAATAACCCAAGTGTGATTGAAATAGCATTTTCATAGCAGCACTGTGTTGGCTTTTGGTGACTTTTGGTCTTTCTAATGCAATCCTGTTTGTCCTGAGCAGCTTTAAAATAACTGAAACAACTCCAGAGTTTCCAGGGTCCGTGTCAGAAGATATAATCTGTCTTGTTTCCTGATCTAAAGTGTTAATTTGAGTCAGATACCAGCCTTCCCTTTTGATAACAGTGGCAGATAGCTAATTAAATAAACTTAACATCCTCTGATCTTAGCATTTCAGTGCTCTTGTAGAAATTGGAAATTGAAGCATAATGAACAAAACAGCCAATACGATCCCCCATTTAATTATTGAAAGTTGTAACCTTTGTAAGATGGCTAGGAACTGATTTGAACAAGCATAATCATTCAGGAAGAAAACTTAATAAGAAAACCTTCATATCTATAAATGCTTTCAGCCCTGAATTAAAACGGAAGCTGTAAAACCTTACATGTCATTCACCTTTTAATATAAAATATGTGGGAACCAGGTGCAGCAGTTGGTTTGATAAATAGACTGACAAATCACCACCTACATTTCTTTTCCTCTAGTTACATTGATGGAAATAATATTTGATTGCTAAGAAAAGTGAGAACTACTTCTTGCTGCTGGGGAGTTTACTGTTTTCATATTATCATATTGATCTACATTTTAATACGTCAGGGGGTGCAAAAGGTGTCCCTTTCCTCAGGCTGTGAAAGTAATTTCCACACCATTGACAGATTACTGAATGCAAGGAACAAGAAGTGTAAGGTGAGGCCTGTGTGTGTGTTCCTTGCTTTATCCCCCCTCCAGGATTATTTCTGCTGCTAGCTGGAGGAGGATGGAGCTGCCAGCCAGGTCTGAGCTGCAGTCTGGGGAGCTGGAGCCTCCCTGCTGCCTTCAGTAGATGAATCCTGGAAACTGTGTTATCCACACAGCTACACAAAGCATGCACATTGTTCCTCTGACTTTTGGAATACACTGGAATAGCCTGTGCTGGCTTTTGGGTTGCTTGTGGTAACCCTGGAATTATTTTTGGGCTGGGGGCAACAGCAGAGATCTTACTGCATTCAGGCAACTTCTGCTTTCTTGTGCTGCGTGCAAATTTGGCCTCTTGAAAGCGAATGAAAGGATTGCAGTCAATCAAAGGTTTATAGTTACAGAATATTTTAAAATATTGTTAAATAATCAACAGCCGATCTTTTTAAAGAACAGTAGTATGACCCAGTGTTGTCTTGGAGGGAAGTGTAGTAGCAGTTCCTGAACCTGATGAATATTGTTAAAATAAAGTGCCAAACTCAGAGCTCAGTAACAGATGAACATCCATACTAATTCTAGAGTGATCTTCTCTGGGTTTTCAGAAGTG
>VZUA01022916.1:14810-38119 GCA_013401035.1 Horornis vulcanius | reverse complement strand
TGCCTTCTTTGCACTTCAAAAAGAAGAGTCGAAGATAATTGCTTTAATAGAGCAGAAGGAAATTTATCTTTTGTTTCTATTGTTATTAAAATGAACTTCAAGAAGTGCCATAAAAGAGGGGTTTGTGGCATTGGACGTAAAACTCAGACCTGCACTATCTGTGCCATTAAAATGGGTCACATTGGGTGGGACCAGAGTATTTTCTGAGCTTCATGGTACTGTGAAACACATCATTCTGTGAAGGTGACTGAACCTGGTTTTCACAGAAAACAGAACTTGAATTTTTTTTTTTGGTTTAAGCATTTGAACACTTGATAAAATGTCAGAAGTTGTAAGGNAATGTTTTTGAGTGCCCATTGCAGGTCAGAGCTGTGTCAGCTCTGTCACTGAGCCAGCTTACATGACCTGGGCACGTTCCATTTGTGATAAAGTTTGTTTCCTGGAAGAAGAGGATGCAAACTACATTTTGTTACGTCTCCACTGAAGCTGCTGCCTGCTTCCTGAAAACCACCATCTGCAGACATACATCTAGCACATACTGGGGCATTTTAAAGCATTTGTTTTAATCTGTTTGTTACCAATTCTATTCACAGTTTGCTTTCATTCTGGTATGAAAAGCTTACACTGTCAAATCAGAAGTTTTACTAAGAAAGGGATTTAGTAACATGAACATTATGTTCAGCTGTTTGAAGGACAAAATCAAGATGAAAAGAGACTCAGTGATTAAACAACAAAAAGTATGTTTAAAGCATATTAAGGGCTATTTTCAATCTATCACCTAAGGATTTAGCTACATGCCTTAAATTTTGTGCCAGGAGGCTTCTGAGCAAAATCCTGTTCTTGCAGTGGGGATATAGACCAGATAAAGGAGGAAGAGCTTTTGAAGTCGAAACACTAATGGTTGGCTTGCAAGCTTAGCATGAAGTCTAGATTTTCTGCTGGTGAAGATGAAGGCCAGGCTGCTGTTCCAAGCAGGATCTTAGGGATGGGGTTCATTAGATACTCTCCAGTTTGTTTTTTTCTTCATAGCCAAAGGTAGATGCTGTCCAGTGCTTCCTGTCTGCTCTTCAGGAGGTGCATGGTGTCTGTGCAATGTTCTGTGAGCTGTGCTGAGACTCAGGGTGGTGTCAGTTGCCTGATCCCTGCAGCATCTCTCATCAGTTCTGAAGGGGTTTAACTCAACTTCCTCCTCACTCTCTATTTTAGGGGGGCAGCTCTGAACTTTTCCAGCATCAGACACTCTCCAAAAGAGTTTCTGTTCCCAAGGCAGGAGTGAGGGGAGGAAGTGCACACTTGGGGACAGGCCATGGCTTTTTTGACTGTGCTCACAGCATGCTCTGGAGACCTTTGTGGTTTGGAAACTCCACACTGAGCGTCACATGGTGAGGCATTCCTGGTGCTTCCCTTTGAAAGAGGAGCAAGGGCTATGGGAATGTGCAGAACTGGGTCAGGAAGACTAATTTCAGCAGGTGTGTGTCAGTGTCAACTGACCAAAAGTGACAGAGTAAGGGTCCCAAGGTCAGCTTTCCTGGCGGGTCAGGGGACATGCCTGACACCTGCACTAATGAGCTGCACGCAGTGTGGTGTCCTCAACAGTGCTCTGGGACTGGCCACATTTAGAAAAACTACAGAGGTGTGATGCCTCTGTGGCTTTTCATTAGAGGTTTGCCATTCTTAATGAAGAACATTTTGGGTGCCCTAAAATTATTGCTTTGTCTCTCAGTTATTGGGCAATGAATTCTTGCTGCTCCAAACCAGAAGAAAACAAAAGTGCAGCTCTGAGTTGTCCCTACCAGTGGAAAATGCAATGCAGGAAAGTGTCACTGCTGTTACTTCTGTTAGCACATTTAGCTGCTGGCTTAGTAGGACTGATTGGATTTGAAGAAAGGAATATATTTATGACTCACACAAAACTTCCCCTCTATCAGCAGCTCATGAGATCAGCACCCAGGGGTGCAGGCAGGTGAATGCTGCTTGTGGCCGTAGGCCAGAAGCAAGAGAGCTTTTGCAGGCTGCTTGCTTCACAGAAAACAAGCTTTTGCCCTCTGACAGTCCAGCTGAGCACAGAGCAGTGTTTGCTTCCTGTGATGTCAGTGAGAGGTGGAGCTGAGCAGCAAAATGGTGCTCTGAGGGGCTTCTCCACAGACTGCTCCTGGCCTGCCTAGATTATGCTTTAAGATTTTATTTTTTACCATTACTTTGTCAAGCCTGCAGGAAATTCTCTGTTTCCATTATTTCCACAAGCTTCACTTGGCACTTACTGTGTGAAGTCTATGAATCCATAGGATCAAACCAAAGCTGTTTCTTTTGACCATCCAAACTACAAACATTCTGACTGTGAAGCATTATTTTTAAATTGCCCGTAAAAATTTAAAAGGATTTCCAAATATTTTTAATAATTCCCTAAAACAGTCTAAGGACATCTGTTAAAGTACTGAATTTCCCTGAAGACAGCACTGGTTGGGATTGCTTCAGCTGCAAATTAAGGTTGTCAGTCAAAGGGCTTTTTCTGTTTCAGTCTCTGATCTGGGAGTTTTTAGCATCTCTTCAAAAGTGAGCCAAAGAAAGACAGCTAGTGAGCTGTTCTGGCTTGTTTTGCCCTGTGTTTAACCTAGCAAACAGTAAGCTGATATCTTTTGTGAAGTTTTCTATATTTTACTGGCTACCTCTGCTTGGTGAGGAACCAAGCTATGCAGTTTTGACGTATTTTTGCACTTTTCATATTCTTCCTTCAGCATGTGTCCAGTGTTTTACTATATTAAGTAGCTCAGGCAAATGCATTGTGTGTCTGCAAACATTTGAATTATTTTAAAGGCACTGGCTCTGCTAATGAGGAGCTGGAGTAAGAGGCAGAATGATGTATTTACTCTCCAGGATTTCCTGCAGAGATGAATAGTAGGCTCACGGTGAGCTGAAAGGACATGACCAGCCCAAAGAGTCTTTAAAAGATGTGCTTGTTTATTGCATGCTGATATTCTAACTCAGCTCCATCAGGTGCTATGACAGTTTATGAAAATATTGCTTCACTACATAACTATTTTATTGTGGTGCCATATTGGTCTAGATTTCCACCTGCTCATATGCATCAGAATACTTCATTTTGTCTCATGGTAACATGTAAGTGTGAGAGAAGGGGAAGGCTTTGTATTTTCAGTTGTAAATCCTAACTGGCTTTTAAAGCTTTCATTATTTTGTTCTGTGTGATTGAAAGAAGCTGGCACCATCACGAAGCTTGCAACAGAGGAAACATTTTTTTAATGTTCAGTGTTTAAAAGATGTCAATGTTATTTCCTTTGTAAACAGAAGATGATGGATAGAAAATCTGCTGAATTTTCAGCAAAAGGGAGTAATTTCTTCAATTCTTTTTCATTCCTTAATGGAAAAAGAATTATGGAAATGAGAGCAGGCATTGCATTAAGTGCTTGCAATGTTCTTTCCCTGCAGACCAATAAAAACATAACTCCTCCATTAGGGAAATTTAGTTTTTTGAAGGCTGCGTGAATTTGAGTTCGGTATGAATGAATGAGATTACTATGCTGGGGCAAACATTTCCAGGTCTGATCATGTATTTTAAGTCTTTTGCAGGTGGATACCTGCTCTTGCCTTGTCTTGTAGGTCTTCTTCAGAGCAACTCTTTCTGTGCCTTTTTATATTGGCTTTTCCTGCAGTACCTCTGTAGTGCAATCTCCTATTACAAAGAGCAGCAGCAGATTTTTCAGAGTTGTGGGGATTGAACTATTTTTCCTGCCTGAATGTGGGCTAGAGTTCCTGGCTTTTTCAAAACACTCCCAGCTGCTTGCAAACTCCATAAGCAAAATTTAAAAAGGACAAGTAAAAAAAAATAAGACTTTTCTGTGCTTCCTATGGTGTGTTTATAGCATTTACAGCCTCACCCATGACTGTACATTATGCAGATTGTAGCTGTCTACCTTTAAAAATACCCTTTATCTGTAAGTGGGAAATGGATGTGCAGCAGTGAACTGCTGTTCCTGGTTGTGTTCAAATCAGGTCCCTGAGCAGGGGGGGAACCAAGTGAAGCCATCTTATCTGTCTGAGCTGTTAACCATAAAATAGTAATAATCAGCATTAATTTCTAAAAGTTCTAGAGGATCACAAATAAAAACTAAAGAGGAGAATCGTTACAATCATTACCACTCATCCTTACTTAAAAATTATTAGTCATAATTCAGTTTCATAGACAATATTACTTAAGCTGCCAAACACATTGCAGAAGTATAGAAGGATGATTTGTCCTCATTTAGTGTAGGAGGGGACAGAGGCACCAAGAGCTTCTGAAACTTGTGCAAGATCTGGAAATCATTAAGTGGAATTCTTTTTTTATTATTACTTTTATTTAGTTGTAAATAGTCTGGATGTAGCCAAAACATTCTAGTTACAATTGATCAAATAAATTATAATAAACTAATAAATTGATCAAATAAACCCCATTTTCCCCTTTATTTCTGAAGGCCTGATCCCATGGGAACATGCTGCAAGAACAGTGAAGGCAACAAATGTATTTACTGTGAATATTTGGTCACGTGTGAGGCTGGTTTTATTTTAGTTTTTTTGAGGTTTATTTTCTGAAAACACCACTGGGAATTGTTTGTTCCCTGAAGGCCCAGTCCACCACAGGGCTCCCATGAATTATTTTGTATGTTCCTGTTGTATTTTATATGCAGACAAATTAGTCCTTCTGCCATGATCCAGAAAAAACCGGCATCTATGAAAATAGTGTGTTCCTTACAAATTCAGGAGGCAAGGAGAACATGCCCACATGATTCTCTGTCCCCATCCTGATTATTCATTCCTAATGGAAAAAACTCTGAAATGCTAGAACAAAAGACATTGGACATAAAAGTTTTCAACTTCTTGCTAATTTTGTTGCTATTTTATCTCCTCTGCCTATCCTTTGTCTCGGTCAATTAATGAATTTGATCAGCTGCAGGCTTTAGGCATTCCAAAGAGATGCTGGCGGTGAATTTCCACCTTGCACATTAGATTTTTGCTGATTTGATGCGGGTGCTGATGCTGTGGGTGGCTAATAGCCCCTGAGAAACCAACTGTGCAGGCTGGGGCTGCCTGTGGAAAACACGAGTTCCCCAGTGCCCCGGCTGTGTTTGCACACAGGAGGAGCCAGATGGTTGGAGCTGTGGGTTTTCTTTGGCTTCGCCCTGCAGGAGAAATACCTGAGATGGATGTTGCCAGGTCTCTGTGTGGCTCCTGTGTGCTACCAGCTGCTCTGGCTCTTCTCTCAGAGGTGTGTTGAAAGCATAAAAATGAGAAGTTGGTAAAACTCTCTGTGGTCAAGTGGGAAACGGGGAAGAGTTTGTGTCTTGTGTTCTGCAGACCCTGTGGGATGGGGCTGGCCACAGGCTGGCATTCCAGCCTGCAGTGTGAAACGTGCCAGATGGTTCACAAGTGCTTTGAGATCTAAGGCGCTCTCCACATGTTAAACACATTTTAATCATATTTTAATCACATTTTCTGCTCCCCAGCCCTTAGGTGTGGCTCGCTCACCTGGTGGGCACACACTGTCACCCACTGGAGTCAGCAGGAGCTGTAATTTTGCAGGTTTGCCTCTGAAATGCTCTGCTGCAGTCAATCACCCTCCCAAACCACCTTTGGGAAGCTTAGGTCAGGTCCCATATCACCTGCACATTTGAACATAACAGTTTTGTTGGCTTACACCAACAATAGAGGCAATCACCCCTAAAGCAAGGCACTGCCTGGGCCAGACAGAGCCGTGGCGCCTGCTCTGAGCTTGTCCTGGACAGGAGGAGTTACTGCAGGGTAGGTGCACCCCAGCCTTGGGGTCAGTGCTGGGCACAGCTCCAGCTGTCTCACCAGGCAGCCATCCCCATCTCACACCCTTGGTCTTGTTCCAGGGCAACCCTCTGTACTTCCAGTCCGCCAGAAACGTCACCGTCAACATCCTCAATGAGAAGACAAAAGTCCTCACCCGCCTTGTAACAGGTAAGGAGGGGGAAAGGCTCTTTGGAGGGATTAAGGAGGGATGAAAGGGGTGTTCTGGGATGCTGTGCTGGCTTCAGACAGCTCACAGGGGGAGCCTGGGTGTCTTGTGGAGTAGAAATGAAAACTTCACCCGCTTTGGAGAAACAAAGGCAGGGACATGAAAGCCGTGCTGGAGAGGCAACTGGCTGGGGCTGTCTGATAATGAAGCAGACCATCACTTCTGTTTGAAAGCCAGTCCAGAGTTAGAAATGTTTGTTGTATGACATCAGGGTCAAGAAGAACATACGCCAGGCTGACATTTCTGTTGTAACAAGCACGGTTTTTTCCTAAGATATTTATCACTCCCCTGAAATCTTGGGAACTCTGGAGCCCAACTGTGGCAACAGTTTGCAATTTGAAGTCCTTCTGCTGATGAAGAACTCCCTTTGCACCCAAACAAGAGTGTGTTGGATGGGGAAATGGGTGTTTTGTAAATCCCCAGTGCACAGCAGCCTTTGAATGAATGCATGAGTAATTTGGGTTGAAAGAGCCTAATGCATTATATAAGATATATGGCACTGTATATGTGGTATGTAATATATATTTGATATGGGACAGCGATATATTTACTGAGAATTATGCATGGACTGTGAGAAGTATTGGTGTGTGGCAAAGGCAGTAATCCATAAACATGTTTCTAAGTTGAGACTGGATTGCTTGTTTTGCTTATATAACATCTTGGCCTTTAGTCACAGTATTAAATAATTAAATATGCAGCTTCAGCGAGCAATTATTTAGGCAGCATGTGTGAAACTTGCCTGGAGGAAGGAAATAAATTCAACCCCAGGCTCCCTGATTCTCACATTCAGGATGAAGGTCTTCTGTTTGTTGGTTCTCTGTGTATTTTCAAGAGGGTGTTTGGTTCACTTGAGCACCTCTGTGTCACAAGAGTTTGGGACTCAGTGATAACCTCCCAGTGTGATGCTCTGGTTATTGAGATTTTTATGCATTCAGCTCCAGCTTTGGTTTCACAGTGGTGCAAAGATGTGGTCCTGTGTAGTGTGTGCTGCAGGGATGAGTGGGGAGGTGNTGGAAAGATCCTCATGGGTTTGTGTGATTTGTCACAAGTCCTGTGGGAGACCTGTGCCTTTCAGTGGGGACAGCTGGGAGTGAGCTCAGCTCTGCTTGGCAAGCACAAATGGACAGAGATAAGTACGTAAGGCAACTGAATTGAGTTGCTGGTCTTTTCTTTTTTCCCAACACTGCTTTAAATGACATTTTTCAGTTTAAATCAGCTGAGAGCTTCTTGGCAATGGTGCCCCAAGCTGAATTTTCCTGCCTTGCAGGCTAGACATTACAGAATGGCTGCTTCTGCCACAGGAAGAAAGAGAAAGGAAAATGAGTGGGGAGGTGGTTAATAAGCAAGACACAAATCAGATTTAAAGTACTGGATTTTCTCAGTGTGGCTGCATGAGTTTTTAAATATTTCCAGAGATCTCAGCGTGGCCTTGCTTGTCTGAAGTGCAAACCATGTGCATGATTCTGTGTGTCCAGGTGCCAGCACAGGTGACCTGTGCAGGGAAATGCTGGGTAGGGATGGAGTTTTTAAGAAAATGCTGGCTTTCAGGTGTCATTTCTCTTGTGTTTTGAGAAATGAGACTGGTCTTGAAGATGGCAGGATTAATGCAAAATCCAATCAGTGCCTTGTGCAGGATGATATTCCAGGAGGGCTCTGGCTTAGATGGAGCTGGCAGGGTTGTTCAGTGGTGATTTGTCCAAAGTCTGGCCTAGGTCAGTAACCCAGGGCAGCCTCTTTGTAACTCCTGGCAGCCTTTGAGCCACAAACCTGCACAGAATCGCTATTCAGGCAGCTGATGTTTATCAGACCCCACAACAAAACGCATTGCCAGAGGCTTTCCAGCACTGCAGGGCACAGCAGCCTGCTGGAAAAGCAACAGAATTGAAATAAGATCTTCGAAGGAAAGTTTTACTTCTCTAAAAACTTCCTGCAGTGTGAGAAGATGCCATTTTTCTTGGCCTGCACATGATTGAAGAGGTCTAAAACTAAACATTTGCTCCTGTGCTGGTGTCTGTCATTTTATTTTGTTGTTTTTTGTTTTTTTTTAATGGAGGGTGCACGACACTGATAGAATTTTAATCCAGATATATTTAAAAGACGGAAAAACAGGTATCTTTTACACAGCAGCATCACTCCATGCAAAATGGGCCCAGGAGCTCTTGATGCCTCTTATACCTGCAATACTCTCAAAGCATGGCTGGATATGTTCATTGCTGTTTCATATATGTCTTTCTTTGTAAAAAAATCCCGGCTATCCCAAGTTCAGTGGTGATTTTATGGCACACATAAGCACTAACAAAAGCGTAAGTAGAAATACTTGAGCAGTTGTTACTTGGGTAGAAAACTGCCCTTTTCTAATGAGATCTAAAAAGCCTCCCTGTTTGGTGTCTCTGATGCAATTTGTTGAGCTGTTATTACTCAGTAAATGTGTTTATTGAATGTATGAAGCTACTGTGTGTTTTTCTTACACTTTTCCCTGAAGTAAAGCTTCTTCCCCCTAGGTCCCCAAGCAGTGGAAGCACACAGCCAAAAATTTGAGGTGAAAACCCTCTCTGGAAAATTGCTGTTTTCTGCAGATGACAATGAAGTGGTGGTTGGAGCAGAGAGATTGAGAGTTCTAGGTAAGAGATTGTTCATTAAGCCACAGTTTTAATATGCACATCTTCAAATCTGAGTATGATTTTGCCTGACTTTCCTTACTACTTGCTGAAAGCTTCTTTTGGAGATAAAATCTTATGCTGTCTTTATGGCTTTGAATCTTCTCCAAGCAGATAAAGGCCAGGAGTTCTTATGTGAGGGTTTTCTTAACTTGCACAATTTGTTATTTCCCCCCAGAAAAAAACTCCCCTGGAAGTGGTTTGTCTGGCTGGGTGAAGTAGCTGTAAAACCACTTTTGGAACCTGAACAACTTTTATCCCTTGGATCTGGGGTGGAGGACAGGGAGGGGTTGCCCCAAGGATGTGCCCATGTCTGCAGAGGGAAACCTCAGGGTTGATGTTTTTGGTGCCAGCACTGTCACCAGCTCCTCCTTCATTCTGAAACAAACCCCAGGAGGATCTGCCTCCCCAGCTGTGCTGCCTGCCAGGCTTTACATTGGTATTTCCTAATGAAAACTGGGGATACACTCTGGCTTTGGGTTCTTTCTTGTTTCTCTGGATTGTTTTTTTCTCTTTATTTGAATAAGCAAAACAGTTGTGGCAATTGTAAATATTGAATTGGAATTATATATAGGTATAGATAGTATTTTTATTGTTATTGTTATTATCATTTCCACATATTTAATAGTATATTATGTATAATATAAATGGGACTTGGTATCCAACCCTTAGCATTTTTTGCTGCCTGATGTCCTGCTGTTCTAGATGGTTCCTGTCTGTGGACAGGGGGGGTGCAGCTCTCTGCAGGTTGCTGTTTTCACACACTGGACTGGTTCAGTCACCAGCTATGGAAAGTTAGGTGGATTTCACAGGATAAATGTTGAACTTCACAAAATTAAGAGTATCTTTGTTAGCTTAGAACTTAAAAGAGGCGCATACAAAATTCCTCTGGTGTTCCAGAGCTGGGGACATTTGTAAAAATCCGTGTTCTCCAGCAAAGCTCCCTTCACACTGCACCCTTCAGAGCTAGTTCATGCAGGGTAGATGAAGTCAGGAAGCAACAGTTTTTAAGTGTTTTCTTGGAGACCTTAAAATAAGAGATTTACATCATTGGTTTTTTAAAAAATACAGAACCTTCTCCTTACAAGCTGCGAGTACTCCTTTTCAGATTACACGCTTACAAAAAATTGCTTTTAAGTTCTTCTGTACTTTCAAGAAACCAGGAATTAATTTTGATAGCTATTTTGAGTTTCTGCCTTGTTTTAGTCTCCAGAATAAACATCATCAAAAATCTGCTGCTCACTTTAGTGCACTTTAATTTTTACCTGAAACTGAGTGTTTCTCGAGGTTGGTTTGACTTTTGCAGATCTATCAGAAAAGAAAAAGTAGAATGGTAGTACTGGTGATGTTACATAGCAAGTATTCCAATGACCTTGAGCTGAAATGCTTTCTGAGTTCATACTTGGCTTTGTTTTTCTCCAGCTTTGCTTCCCCAATCTAATTTTATCTCCAAAAGTGTTTGCCGTGGCTGTTTGCCATGCTGGGAAGTGTTACACCATATGTTCATGTTTCTTGCAGTGTTTTTGTCTGCTCTGAAGGCCAGTCCGAGTTGCAGCACACAGACAAATTCCTTTGATCATTGTTCTGGTGTTTGGGCTCTCAGGTGCTGCTGGAATGTTGTCTGCTGACACCCATCTAGGCCATGTAAATAATTTTAACTTGTCCTTGTTATTGCTGAACACGTACTTGTTGTAGAGGCAAGTGTGTGTCAACAACTTGGCATGAAAGTCATCCCACAGAGGTCAGAGCAGCAGGTCTTGTGGCCAGCTTTGAATATTGCCAGAGACAATAAATCTTTTCTTTGTACGGACTTCCAGGGTTTTTTTCTGCAAGTTTCTGCAACAAACCGATGCTGAATCCTTGTCCTGAGAAAAGAGGTGCTCTCCTGTTTTGAAATGAACCCTGCTCTGGGTATCTAGAGGATTTTTCAACATTAGCAAGGGATAAAAAAGGGGAAGAATACACAGAATTATAGATTAAAAACAAATGCAAGTAGGACATACGATGCATTTGATGGTGCTTCAAAAAACTGCGCAGCATGGACAGTGCAGATTACCATATGAAAGTGCTTTTTATTTGATTTGTATTTTGGGGAGTTATTTCTGATTTATGAGCGTAAAAGGACACAGAAAGACAGAGCTGGCCACCTCTGCTTTTCATGTATGACGTAATTTAGAGTACTTCAATGATTTTATTTGATATAGTGAATCCAGTCAGACCTGTCATCATAAGAGAGACTGGAGGATGACAGGAACTTGTGTCTGAGGGGAAGGGCAGCCCTCTGAGCCCTCTGGCCATGGAGAGCTCTGGGAACATGGACACAACGTTTTGCAGGCACAAATTCCCTCTGCCTTGCTCAGGTTGGGAGCTCAGCATTACCTGGGTCCAGATAACTCTGAGGGAGCTTTTGTTTGCCTGCGAGGAGTCCTGTAAAAACTGAGCCTTACACCAACTCCACTCTGCCAGTGCTCCTGGGATGGGATGGGATGGGATGGGATGGGATGGGATGGGATGGGATGGGATGGGATGGGATGGGAGCACATTCTCACTCCTAGCATCCCATCCCTCCCCAAGCTTCACTCCACGGAATCTGAGCACCCCGTGGTCTTTTAAAAGATCCCGTAGCAAACCTTGGAGCTGCTCTCCTCGCTCAGAACCACAGCAGGGCCTGGGTTTCTGAAGGCAAAACCTGCTCTGCCCACAGTGGGGTGTGTGGGGTGATGTGCAGCCCTCGCTGTGGTCAGCAGAGCTTTGGGCAAAGCCCAGGGACACAGAGCTCACGCCTGCCTGGGCACCCCCGGGGCTCCTAAACACAGACCTTGTAGGGGAGATAAATGAGCTGCTCCTAATTGAATTTGTATTTGCTGCCTTGTCCTTATTCCCTCCCTCCCTCCAGAAATGAAACGTGCCCAGACCATCTGAAAAACGGGGCGTAAGAAACACTCTTTGGTTAAAAGAGTATTAAAAAATAACTTTGATATATATTAATTACAATTTCATTTAATAGCTTATTGAACGTTATAGCATTTATAAATAAAAGACAATCATAAAGCATTATTCTGACTGTTAATTAGCTCTATTTATTCTCCAGATTAGTTTTTAAATATGCCCTCTAGATGCCACTTGATACTAATTAACAGAGTTACATTATTATCTCTATAGAAAGGCATTTTTAATTAAATCTAAAGCAATTTAAATTAGCATGAGTTTTTTACAGAAATTAAACTCTGGTCAGATGCTTAATTTAGCCTTATAAGACAACATCTGATGGCATGCCAGTGTCAGTTCTCCCAAGGGCCTTGACATCTTTTTTTTTTTTTTTCAGATTATTTTTTGAAGTTTGTTTTCAGGGAAACCTGCCAGTATACTCTGGTGTTTAATATTTATGATGGATTTTACCAATTTTTTTTGAAGATGTTGATGGGAATCCACATGCATTGCAGTGAGCTGAGATAATACCCCAAAAGCCACACTTCTGCAGCTTACAGGAGTCTGGCAGTCCTTGGGTTTGAGTGTGAGGGAGGTTTGTGTGGGATGGCATGGGCTGGATGTTGTCCCCTTACAGATCTACCAAGCTTTTTAACCACTGTTAAAATTACTGTTTTGCTTTCCAACAAGGATAGGATTAATCACAACCCCACAGGGTCCCTTCTCTATGCCACAATGCAGGGATTGCTCCACTCCCCAGAAAATGTCTCTCAGACATTTGGATTAGCATGGCAGAAGCTTTTCTTCTAATGGAGCCTAATGATAAAAATTAGGCTAAAACCTTCTCCTGTGGCAAACCCTAACTAAAATATCTGTACTCAGAGTGGGCTAGGATGCCTTTCACCCCCCAGAAAAAGGACTACAGGAGCAGTGTGACCCAGCCCACCACCGTGGCTGATTTCAAAGTACCTTTTGATCTCACCAACCTTTTTCTGCCCTCCTGTCAAATAATTAGCCAGTAGCTCCATTTCTACCTTGTAGCTTTTTTCCCACTGTGCCCAACACCCTTTGGGCAATGAACCATGTGGAGCATGTCAATGCTGACCACAGGTTAGACATTTATAGCACTGTTAGTTTGGGAACATTTTTTTGTTCAAGTTTCTCTCCAGCTGCCTGGGAATGCACCTGGAAAGAGAAATCAGCTGTTGTTGAAAGGTTATTGCAAATTTATTAATAAGTTTGGAGTAATTAAATCCAAGGCACATTTCCAGCCTTTTATTTATGAGCTGTTTATTAAGGAGTTTAGTGGAGGAACACCAACAATAAAAGCAGTGTAGTCCAGGAGTACACAGCTATTTACAAGAGCATGCAGTGCCAAGAGGGAGAGGAATGGCTTTAAACTGAAAGAGATTAGATTTAGATTAGATATCATAAAAAAATGGAATACTGTGAGGGTGATGAGGCAGTGGAATGGGTTGCCCAGAGAAGCTGTGGCTGCCCCATTCAGGCTGGATGGAGCTCAGAGAGGCCTGGTCTAGTGGAAGATGTTCCTGCCTGTTGAAAAGGAGTTGGAACAAAGTTATCTTTAAGGTCCATTCCAAGCCAAATCATTCTGTCATTCTGTGACTCTGTGACTGTAGAGAGCTCTCTTTAATGGCAGTGCTGGGGCTGCTGTTGGGGACGGAGGCAGGAGCCTGCTCTGCACTTAAAGAACAGAAGGTGCTGTGGCTTTTTATTCATGGAAGGGTTAAAAAAGCCTTTGCAATGATATCCTTCACTTTGGACAAGAGGAGAACAGGGTTTAATGTGGATGTTACTGAGCTAACACACCTGTGTAATCTATCCCAGCTGCCTTCAGCTTCACATCTACAAACATTTTCAGTGTTCCATGGATTAGCTTGATCTGGAAGGAGCCCTGCAGAGCTGTGGCAGCAGTGCCAGCCTGGTTAGAGGACTGTGCTCACATTTCCTCCATATTAATCTACCAGTGGCTTCTTGGCATGCCCTTTTCAGCTTTTGCTTGCTGCAATAGTTGCAGCAGAATAACTTTAATGACTGCAAGAGCAGTTATATTTCATTAAATAATCCCCAGAGGTATTTGACTGGTATCAGTCATTTCAGAGGGTGGGGTAAGCTGGAAATTTAACAGTTTCCAGGAACTACCACCCATTTTTACAGCATGTACCCTTCTTCAGCAGCGATTGTTTATGGGTCAGGATGTGCATGGTTGCCCTTTACAGCAGCCATTATGATTTCAAAATGGTATTTTGCTGATGTGTTTGTGGCAGAGGGAACAACTTTGGTAGCCAAGTGTTGAAATCAGGCCTGACCCAGAGAGGAAACTGAGCTTTTTGGTCTCACCACTGTCTGCTGCAGCTTTTTCTGAGGGTAAATGCCAAGCTTCAGTCTTTGTAGTGTGGATTTTGGGCACTTCCCTGAAAAACATGGCCTTGCTACAGGTCTGTAAGTAGCCTTTTAACAGGAGAGAGGGTGCTGCAATACTCATGTCTTATGAAATGGAGGCATTTTCCTACCCTAATCCTTTTCCTTTACAAAGGCAGTGGAGGAGAAGGTGCCTTTAACCCAAACTTCTCTGGGACACCCCCTGGGATGCCTTCCTGTGCCTCTGGAGACAAACTGCACCGTCAGCCTGGGGCCACAGCCCTTTCCCAGTTCACCCAGTTGCAAATGAGCTCCAGCTTGCTTAGACTGCTTCAGAGCTCCTTCTGTGCTCTCAGCCAGAGAAAGGAACCAGCCACAGCCAGCTGGGACAGGCATTTGACCTTTTGCTGGAGATGTATGAACTTCTCCAGGAGGCAGCTGCAATACTCAGTACTCCCTGCCCAGGTAATTAGGCAGCAGCACTAATGCAGTCCTGCAGCAATTGCCAAGCTGTCCTGTAATCATTGGTCCTGCAGGAAAGGGACAGGGAATGAAACGAGGGGAGCAAGGAAATGTGCTGACAGATGAAGATCCCAGGCTTTAGCACTGGCACTGGCAGGGCTGGCAACAGCCTCCACTGTCCTTAGCTCTCACTTGTGGCAACACAGATCCATCAGATTTCCTTGAGCTCGTTGCAGAGCTGTGATTATGGGAAAAAATTATGTTTAGCAAAATTAAAGAGTAGTGGAGGGCAAAAATGTATGTTTACTATCAGTGGTTAAAGCCACAAAGAAAATTTTATTCTTTTTTCTCTCAGCTGGGAATCGTGCTGTTGCTGTACCCGTGTAGAAGCAGGGGTCACAAAGTGATTTAACCTGTAATCAGCAGTGACAGAGAATTCAAGACTGTTTAGAAAAGAAACCTGATTTAGTTGAATTGGGTGGGTTTAGGGTTTGGCTTTTGGGTTTTTTTCCCAGAGGTTGAGGTGCAATTTTTGGATGTTTTCTTTCAAATAAAGTATTTCTCCCATTCTGCAAGGGAAGAAATTACAATTACCAATTCTTGAATGAATACTTCTGATAGCTTCCCTACTTTAAGGGCAGTAGGTGTCCATTCTTTTTAATAGCAAATCCAACTAACTCTGCTCTCCTTTTTCAAAATCCATTCACCCAGATTGCAAACTTGTCTTTTTATTGGCAAGAACAATCTGTGTTGGGAGAGAGAAATACTGAGGAGTTTTCTTTGTGTTTGCTTTTACCTAAAGTACATTCCAGGCTGAAAGGATAACTTTTATGTAAAGTGTATAGGCTTTGAGTCCAGGCTGAAATGTGTGTTCAGATTGTGTTCCCTTATTCCTGTTTAAGGAAAGAGAGGAATCATCCACCATCAGATTAATATTGATTAAATGTCACAAGGATTATGAAAGAAACATACTGTACACTTACCAAACACTGAAATCAAGTTTAAAAGTGTGGCAGATTTATATTTTATTTCCTAAGTGTCCTCCCCAGCTGATCTGTTTGAAGCTCACATAATATTCTCCGTGATAAATTTCCACTGTGTATTCCCACTTCAGGTGCTCCCCTGAGTTCCTTTGCAACTTTGCACAAGAATGCTGAGAAGAGCTTCAAAGGAATTCAGTGATGACATTGCTATTGTTGAGCTGCAGGAAAAGTGTTGAAGGACCCCAAAACTAGTCAAGAAGGAAATATCTAGAGGTCAGCATAAGTTGTAGGAACCTTTCTTCCTGTGTCTGTTCTCAGTTTGGGTGTGAACCCATCTGTTCTGTTCTGTTATTCCCTTTTTATTCCTCAGATAAATGAACCGTGGCAGGGAGGCTGTTGAGGATGGTGTGACTACAGGCACATACATCACTAATGACCCACTTGCTGGTCTCTGAGCTTGCAGCTCATCTCATTGTTTGCAAGTTTTCCAGCTTAAAACCCAGGCCCCACTGATTTCTCTGGGACTCTGAGTCAGAGAATTGTTTTCTGCTCCACCCAACAGGGCTGGAGTCACGAGGAGCTCCTGTCTGGCCCAACTCAGGCACGGCCCAGTGCCTAAGGCTTGGCTCAGTCCCTGTGTGCATGCAGTGCCAAGACCAAGAGCTAAAAATAATCTGCAATAAAAGCAATAGAACCCATTTTTTAAAAAGTTATATTACATTTTTATTATAAACAATTTGTCGATGCTGCACATGATCTCATTATTGTCCTTACTATTCAAGATTTTTTGATTGCCCTTAAAAGAACAACTCCCCAACACTTAGACAAAAAAGGAAGACAGACAGACCTTTGCAATGAGCTATTTTTATAGGATCCTGGAAAGAAATGTGAATGAAGCTTTATGGCTTTTGTTCAATGCACTGGCTTAACCTACCCAGGCTATTATTGGACCCTGAAATAGAGCTCTTATTGATTTCAGATTTAATAGGATTCAAGGGGAGCAACAGCAATTACTATGCTCACCCATTTAAAAACATAAATTAAGGACGAATAAGGCTTTTAAAGCTTGGAATTAAAAGAAGCAGTCACAAATAATTTTTACCTACATTGTATTGGATTTACTTCCTGGGCATCTGTTTGCACAGACTTTCTGAGACTGTCACATATTATCCTGATGAGGCCTGCAGAGGAGAGAACCTCCTCAGATGGGTGTTTCCATGAACAAATTGCTGAATGCATCCTGATCAATAGTAGTGGGAATAAAAGTAGTTTATGGAGACCAACAGCACACTGTATGTTGCTTCTTGAATTCAGCTAGAAAAAATCACAGCAAATCCTTCCTCCCTCATTTGCACAGTCCTGCATAAGGCAGAGCACTAAAGAGAAGATACACTAAGGCAAACTTTATCACCAGGTTCATCACAGGCCTTTGAGACCCCACTTTCTTTCAATATATCACTGAAAGCAGTGATATGCAACACCAAAGGTATGCTGCAGGTCTGTAATTATCACTGAAAAATACAGAGTGGGAAAGAAACGTGTTGCCTGACAAGAAAAAGGAAAGTGGGGAATAGCTGACCTGGTGCATCTGCTCCTGAGTGGAAACCTGACGTCTCCCTGCGTTCTGCTCACCCCCAAGAGCTGCTCAGCTGAATGCCACCAATGCCACTGATAGTAGGAACATCAGCTGTTAGTCTGAAAATACCTCTCATTGCATTGCTTTTGAGCTGCTCCCTCTCCCAGCAGAGAGCAGGGGAAGCCCAGAGCAGGTTTTGTGCAGGGGGAGTGGGATGTGCTCAGTGTCTTGCCTCAATGGCTGGGTCCCAGCTCTGGTCCTTGCCTTGGTCCCAGGGAAGGTGCCAGGACAGTGTCATGCAGCTCAGGTACTTCTGCAGCACGCAGGGAAAGCAAGAGGCAGCTGGGAAAGCTGAGCACAGATGCCTGTGATCCCCTGCCTGGTGCTGTTGCTGGTTAAGATGCACCTTCCAGCTGAGATTTGCTTCATTCCTTCAGGGCATTTGCACTCCGCCATTTCCAAACCCTAAAACTGGACTGGAAATGTTCTCTTGCCATGAGACTCTTGATTTTTGTTCTTGAATGAAGTGAACACATACAGGGGTCTTGAATACCCCACACCTTATGCACTGCAAGGGGGAAAAAAAGGCCAAAAAACCCAAAACACTCTCTAAGTGAATCTTTATGGTGACTCAAAAAACTTTAGGTAGGTCCTGTCCTATGCTTTAGAAGTTCCTGACTGATTGTGTGGAATTAAGTTATTGGGCAGAGAACCAGCTAATGGAAACACATTGATGAAATCATTTTTGAGGGACATTAAATGGGACTTAAAATAAAGCTGAAATGGCTTTATGGATTTTTCAGTCAAACTGTTTATGAACATTTATCGGTGGTAAATTACACAGTGTCAGAAGAGGGAATCAGTATAATAGAAGCCTCTCTGATATAATAACTGTGAGAAAGAATAATTTATTGCCTAGGGATGTACAGTACAGTGTGTTTAAATACTAATGATATTATTGGGTTTTTTTCTGTCTTTAGCTGATTACACATAACTTACCCTTAGCAGCAGAAGAGTCTCATATGATAAAAATTAGTACTTTGCAATGAAATAGAAATTTTCTGTATGCATTTTTCATGACAGATAGAAAATGTTTTAATAACAGATAATTCAGGAAGCAGAAATTGTGTTGTATGATAATAAATGTAGGTTACATTGGCTTTATGCTCAGTAAAAGAGGAAGAAGGAATAGAGCAGCTTTGATTTTGAAAAGGGAGATTGCAGCAGCTGATTCTTGAACTGTTAGAGCTTGTTAATACCATTTGCCAAAACTCATCATTTCTCATGTACAGGACAGTGAAAATAAGACTAGAATAAAGCAAGACTAAAATATTCAGGTCCTGAAAATATTGGCCCTTGGTTCTGAGACACCAGATCTTCCAGTCAGGAATTTGTCAGATCTGTCATATTGTCTGTCTCATCTAACTGAAAAGCTGCTCCCATTGCAGCTCCTCTTTTGGCCAGAAAACCCTCACTTTCCTTCCCAAATATACTCAGGACCAGTTTCCTGCCACTCATATGAGCTCTGGCTCTCATAGAAAGGTTGGCTTAGAGCCAGTGGTTCTTTTCTCTTTGTGTTATTTACCCTCCTAATGTATTTATGCACAGCATGAGAATCCTTCCTTAGCACACCATGCTGCTCAGCTACAAAGCCAAGTCCTTCCAGGCTTCTTTTGTAGGACAGATTTCTGTTTGTGCAGTCATGACAGTTTTTCCTCTGTGTTCTCTCTCCTCACTGGGGATGAGCAGGGGGGGCACACAATAGTTTGAGGATTCACTGATGATTCTTAAAATAATGTGATTTCCTTTTTTGTGTTGTGTTCCTGTTAGACTTTCTTCTTGCCTTTCAGTTTAATGTCATGTTTGCCTTCCCTTTGACTCTGTCACACTGCCATGAATCATGAGTAGCATTCATCTTTTATCCAGGGATATTATATCTTGGAAGCCTCCAACATGTAGAAGAAATTTTTACTACTTTCTAAGCACATGACCTTGGACTTCATATTTTCGATCATTTGTTACTCCATAACATCCCAGTTTTCCTCAGCAGAGGTGGAATAGCTCAATTCAGTGACAACAACACATTGCCCTCAAACTTTCCTTCCTTTTTTTGCCAAAGCCTTGAGTCACAGTTGGATTCCATGATCTTCAGAGCCCTTTCCAACATGAGTGATTCTGTGATTCTAAAACCACTGAGTGAGGTCACTTCCTCCAGCCTTCACTTTCAGCGCCATCCAACACTGATGCTGTCAAAGCCTGGCTGGGGACTCCACGATGGCCAAAACCAGACTTTGACACAAATGTCCAATGGAGCTGAATTAACCCAAGGCAGTTTTTCCCCTCGGGAGCTGCAGATCCCCTGGGCAGAGATTGAGATTCTCCAGCGTGGAATAGAGGGGGCTGGAGGGAGGGGGCATGTTTGAGGTCTAGAAAATACCCAATAGCACAGAAAGAAGAGGATAGTTCTTTACTGAAATCGTCAGACAGAGGGGTGAACCAAAAAGGAGAACTTCTCCAGAGTGTTTAACTCATCTACCAGCCCCCTGCTCCAGAAAAGAGGGCACTTAGGATGAGGATTAGGTGAGGTGAGGAAAGTTTTTCGGTGTCTCTGACAAACTTTCTCTGCCAACTCAAGGGGGCCCTCAGGTGCTGACAGCCAGAGCCAGGGGAGGGATGTCTCAGTCCTGGTCCCTCAGCATCCCCTCGTGGCTGATGTTCTGCTCAGTGACAGGGACAGGTGGCCCTTTGGGAGATTCTGTGTTATTAAAGAAGAATATTAAGGAATTATACAGTCAAGGCAGAAAGCCTTGTCAAGGCAGGTGGCATTCACTTCTAATTCAGATCAAAGAGGAGAAACAGAAGGGTTTGGAAATCTCGTTCCTGTTCCCAGTGCTTGAGTGTCTTTTTAATGGATCTGGCAAGAGAGGAGATGAGAAAAGAGAGTTTGAGAACTGTGTAGGGAAGGGAAAACAAGAAAATGGAGCAAACAAATACCCAGCTCTTTTAGTTTCTTAGAGAACCTTCATCAAATGACTGCATTGGGGTTTTCATTGACCTTGTTTCCAAAGTTGCTGCCTGCATTTAAACTAAACAATGAAAGCCTGGAAAACCCCAAGTTTAGAAATAAGAAAGTTTCTCCTTATTCTGTAAGCACTTCTGATTACAGGCAGGTAGTTATTTTGAGCTTTGCATGACTTGAGTATCTGATTTAAGGTGTCTAAAAATTAATTGAAATGCCCAGCATAAAGTCACCATTTAAGCCATGTGAGTGGAAAGGATACAAGAATATCTATGTGCATCCCTCCAGCTGCACCTCCCCATCTTCCTTCCCTCAAAAATCACTGTTCTGTTATGCAGATAAGTGCAGGCTGGATGTTTTGCTACATTTCATTGCAAAGCCAAGAGCCAAGGCAATCGTGTTGGATAAAGCAGAGATTTAAATCATTTGGAAACTCTTGAGAGAGGACAGATCTGATAGTAACAACCTTCATGGTTGGCAAGTTACAGCTGCTTATGACAACTTGTAACAATGAAAGCTTATAGTAAAGTTAAAAGCTAAATACCTGTATTGTGCCCTAGGATCAGTTTCAATCCCCAAGTATAAAGCTTCAAACTTTAGCCAGCTTTTTCCATCTTTAAGTTTACTTTGTTTTTCTCTGGGTTAAAAAGAGTTGGGGAGGTTTTTTATATTATGTTAGAGTGCTTGTTTTCATTCTGTTTTCTTTTTTCTCTTTTACACAGTGAGACGCATTTCAGTGCAAAGTTAATTTATTTCAGTGCAAAGAAGGTGTAGTTGTCCTGCAGCCATAGGTGTTTCTCACTTATTGCAGCAGTTTCAGCAGGATGTTGTCTTGACATGTTTTGGACCAGCTCAGAACATCTGTTATTCTGTAATGATGACTTTCAAACTGCACATAGGGAACAGTTACAAAAGCTTGTGTTTGGAGTGCTCTCAGACTACATGTAAAAATTTTCATCAGGATCTGTAGTTTGCAGCAATAACTTTATCAGACTAAAATCTAAAGAAATAAAAAAATGCCACCAGTGCTGTCTGCATGCTGACACTGAAATTGCTGTGATGACTGCAGGAAATGAGTGACTAATTGTTCACAGTGCTTCTGAAGGCAAGACCACAGGTTTAAATTCAAGAATATAGGTCATACTTTCTCATTGGCTTGGCAGCTATATACTGGAGAACAGGAACATTAATTTATAGTGCGCTCTGTGTGTGAGGCAGTTAGTGCCACTCTCAGCTGTGTTTTAATTGGAAGTTTCAGTGGGAGCAGGAACGTGATGTTCTGCAGCACAAGTGTCGGTGACAGCACCTGGGGACTCCTGTGCTCCAACAGAGTATTTTAAAAGTAGAACAGGTTCAGAAAAGAAAAAAACATTGAGAAGTCCAGAGGACTTGCTTCACAGTGATTGATTCAGAAAGCCCAGAACTTCTCAGATAATCAGAGCAGGTTGGGGGGGTCGTGTCACCATCGGTGTCTAACTGAAGTCTCCTCATGCACGGTTGGTTGGCACGTGAGGACTCGAGAAGATTCGGTGGCTGAAAGATGAAGTGAGAGCAGTTCACATTAGATGCACATTTTAAATGAGAACAGTCAGTGAAGGAGTTGCCAGAGGGTGGTGACAGGGCTTTGGCTTACAGCAGTGATATGAGGAGAGCACATCTCTCTAGAGAAGAGAGGGCAGGGCTTGATCACAAAATACAGACCCAGTTCAGGGATGGCTGGGTGAAATGGTCCAGCTGGGCTGTACAGGTGCCCATGAAGAGGATTGCAGTGGTCTGGAACTTAGACAAGCTTTGGAAGTACCCAGCAGTTCACAGCTCTAAAGCCAGTCAGCAAATGAGGCAGTGCAGCTTCCCCATCGTCTCTGAGAGAAGGGGGAATGAGCAGAAGTTAAATAATTTCTGGGTCACACATTGAGCTGGTGGCCAGGCTGGGACTGAAGCAGAGTCTGCTTTTGCTGCCCTGCATGAGGGTGCACCTGCCTCCTTTTCCCCAGACAGGAGCACAGCCTGACTGGAGAGGTGTTTGCAGGGATCAAGTTAAAATTTGCTTTTCTCTCTTGAGTATCTCTGAGAGCCCAGCAAAAGCAATAATGTCGTGACATGCGTCCAGATTCTTTAATGAGGGGTGTAGCTGGATTAGATGCCTGGTTAGCAAAGGGTGTCTTTTCCAAGCTCCCTGCATCAGCTGGGTCAGCAGACTCTCCCCAAGTCAGGGTCCAAGCAGCTGCTTTTCCAGCCAGAAGTGAAGTGTACAGGCAAATCCCACATGTAATCAAAGCAACCCATTGCAGATGAACAAGGTCTGGCTTTTCTGGGGACAGAAGGGATGTGCAAGAAAGACATGGGGTCAGGCAATGGGTTAAATTGCTCCTAGGTATGATTTGACAATCACTCCCCTGATAACAGCTTATAATGTTTACAATTTGTCTTCTGTTTTGTTTTGTGATTTCAGGAGCAGAAGGCACAGTGTTCCCTAAATCTATAGAAACTCCCAATGTCAGGGCAGACCCCTTCAAGGAACTAAGGTAAACTTTGGAATATGGTTTAATGGTAACTCAGTGGAGCCTTGTCGGAGTTGTGCTTACTGCTGGGCATCATTTCTGCTTTTGCATAAGAGCTTGGGGATTCTTTTTGGAAGGCATCACAAGAGAGGGTGCCGTGGAAGAGAAGGGACCTGCCATATTTACATGTGATATGACCAAACCAAAGGCAGTCACAGGTCATGAGAGCAGCATTTCTGCTCTGTAATGTGCTCTGCATACCCTGGGTTCAGCATCTGGAAAAAAAACCATAGAGTAATCTTCTCCTTGTTGTGCAGGGAGGTACTGAAGGCTGTGCTGGATCACAGGGAGGAGAAGCAGGGAAAAGGATAATGCTCTCCAGTATTATCTGTCTTGCAGAATTGCAAACCCTCCCTGACCTCCACAGGGCATAGCTGTGCATATGTGTAACTGCTGACACTTGCAGAGGTGCCACTTGCTGACAGCATTGTGCCAGGGGGAATAAACAGCACAGCTCCTGGGAGCCAGCTCTGCCCTCAAGATAAGACCAGGCATTGCATTTATTTTATTTTTAAAAATAATTTTTAAAAAACTGTGGCACTGCAGGTTAACTGGGATGACTAGTCTCTGCACAGATCCTAACCATATGGCCTAATAAATTATTGACTGAATCTCCTGATATCTTCAGACCAAGAGTGCTGTAGGGGTTTGCCTCGATACTCAAATTATCCCTCCTTAGAAAAAGAGAGAGAGAGAAATGTAAATAT
>VZUA01022916.1:0-14797 GCA_013401035.1 Horornis vulcanius | reverse complement strand
AAATCTTGGGTTGCCAACTCTCCTTTAAAGTGCTGGGGATGGAGCAATCTTGAGCCAGCTGAAGCTGGGCATGAGTGCTGCAGATTTACTGCAGATTCAGGGGGCTGAGAGAGAGCAGCTCCCATGGATTCCCTGCTCTGGTACCAGGAATAGTCACGGCCCAGCTGGGTCACCAGGGAAGATGAGGAATATCCCATCTGCCTTCCCCTGGGTCTGTCTCTACCTTTCAGTCCCCCCAGGAAACGCTCTCGGTGTTCCAGTTTCCCACTCTGGGGATCATCTGTCAGACAGCACCCAGAGCAGTGGGGGCATGGTTGGGTTTGTTGTGAAAGTTTCTTCTCTTCCTCCAGGCTCTGACTTTAACCCTGCCTCGTGGCTTTCCCAGTTTGGCTCTGCTTCCTTTAAAAAAAGAGGAAATGTGGTCTTTCCTCACTGCAAGATGCAGCTGGCAGGGCAGCTCCAAGGGCTGCTATGGGGAAAGGAGATGTGAGGTCAGGGAGTGGTGGGGCAAGGCTCTCCACTTCCCTGGAAAAGCCAAGCAAACAAAGGCATCAGCAAATGGATTTCTAGATGACCTCCAGGTGACAAAGGCTTTCTGGCACAGCCTGTGTTTACTGACATTTTCATTTTTTTAAAAAAAAGGGCAATATCATTGTTAAAATATCCAATAGCACCTCCAAAATTTACAAAACCAGGTCTTGAGTAGTGCAAAAGAGATGCAACATTTAGGTTCAAGTCTGTGATTATTTAAGACTTTTCTAAAATGGGAGGGGGGAAACAAAATCCAAATAAGTGTAGGATTTCGTATTGGAGGGGGGAAATGTGAATTAAAAGGGCCTTAACCTGATTGACTGTGCTTCTATTCCAAAGTGAATTAACCTAAATGAAATTGAAATTAATTAATGGCAGTATTCGTGCAGGGGATTGATTCAGTATATTTGATCTGCTTTAAGTTCATGTTGTTATTTCACTTTTTTTGTATGGAGAGCTGTTAGGTAACTGATTTCCTTTTGAATTAGTGGACTGAGTGAAAAAAATCCTGTAAAATCTGTTGGGGTTTTTGTTTTGCTTTGTTTTTTTAAGGAAAATCATTGAATGGAATTTACCTGGGGAAAAAAGTCCCACAAAGCCCTACAATGTTTTGTGTGCTTCTGACAAGTTATCTTGGCAAAAATAAATGTTTTTACAGCATCATGAGAAGAAAAGAGCCAGTGGTGGCAGTGTGTAGGGAAAGCAAGGCTTTCCAAGAACAAACTGCTCCCCAAACCAAGGTCCATCCATCTCTCTCTGCATGTTGGATCTCTGGCTGCTCCTTAGGTAAAGCGGTGCCTTTTGGGGGCAGTACGGAGTTAATAGAGAACATAATCTTACTCTGAGGGGAGATTTTTTTGGTTCCTTCCTATTTTGATAGCAGAGTGTGTGCATAAGGTGTCCTTTTTGCCATTTTATAAAGATGCTGCAGGGAAATGGGGCTGGATGAGATGGGCCCCGAGCTGTCACACATCGCTGGGAAAGCAGCAGTGAAATCAGTAGCTAGCTTGCCTCTAAATGACCTTTTTCTGCAATAAATAGTGCTCTCTTTCCTGCTTAGGCTGAAGTTCTCAGGTGTAAAGTGCACATTCAGCTGCTGCAGGTGCCCCCAGGCACCACCAGCCTCCATCCTTATCCTGAACCAAGGATTATGATCCGTTGGTGAATTCTCCCTTTGCTCTTGGCACTCCTGTCCTTTTGTTAGATCTCAAAATGAGGTGGCAGCGATGGCTGCTGTCACAAGGAGAGGAGACCAGCTGCTCCTGTCACACCTGGGAGTCAGGAGACCTGGATGTCCTCCTTGCCTTCCTCCTCTCCTGGACAGACAGACTGATTCCCTGGCAGGACGTGCCGCTCATCTCTGCTCCTGCTTTTCCTCCCATCTCCCCAAGGCCTTCAGCCACACCCGTGTGTCACCACGCCTGACCCGCTCCAGGTGACAGGACACTTGTTCTCAACAGAATTTCTGCCCATTTGGCTGATGAATGGTCTTCATAATTCAGCTATTGGCAAATCAGCTGCTCTTTAAGGTGCTCATCATCCTCTGTGCTCACTGTCCTTTTTAAAACACTTCTGCAGTGGTTTAGAAAGAGAGAATCCCAGTGGGAATATGTGCACAGCCTTTTCCTTTGCCTTGCTAAGCCCATCTCAAGGCTCCAAGAATTGGTTTTGTGCTTGTTTGAGCCAGCTCTGGACTTTTCTGATGTGTCCTAAAACATCCCTGCTCAGTGTCCACTGTGGTAGGAATGCCAGAGCTCATTAATGTCTTGTTTAATGCAGGGTGTAATTAACAGGGCATGTTTCCTACCTGGGCTCCAGAATATTCTTTAATAGTGACCTAAAAAACTAGAGAGGGTTGACAAATTATTTGATTTACTTTTGTGAACTTTTTCATGTTTTTATATATTTAAAGTAATTGTAGACTCCTGACTGTGTTTGTTGTTGTTCGTTGGGTTCTAAACTGGTCAAAAGCTGTAAAAAGGAAAGCAAACAAATCCAAATTATTTTCAAATACTTGGGAGGTTTAGCATTGCCATCTGGTATCGTCCTAAAATAGTTTAGGGGGAGGGCTTGGGAGATTTGTTTGGACATTGAAATATTTGTACTCATCTGCATTGAAGCTTTTTAAAGCAGGCTGGTGCCTCTGACATATGGTAATGTGATTGCTTATATATAAAAGTTGAATTCAATATGACCTTTTCTCACCGGATTATTTGAGTAGCACCCAAGTAACTTGTCAAGAGCCTGCCTTGAGAACCTCTCCTTGACATTGGCAGGAATCACCTGCCTTTTTCTATTTACATTCTTCCAAAAAAACAAATACATGCCAGAGAAGCTAACAGAAATTGTCCATCAAACACCAGATCAGCACTCTTCAGAGGTGAGGGATAAAGGCTGGACTAGCCAGTGAATAAGGAAGAAGGAAATAGTTTGAGAGGAGAGGATTAAAAGGTGGGTGATGAAATATAAGAAAAAGTATCAGGAGGATGCTGTTAAAGTGCCAAGTGCTGGAAGCTGGGCACGGGGTGGGGTTGGAGCAGAGCTGCCCTAAGAACCAATGTCCAGGTCGTGCTGCAGCTTGGAAACCTGCTGTAGGGTATTTCTGCTCCCAGAGTTAAATAAAAAGAAATCAGACAGCATGAAATTCACTCCGTGAGGGGCAAGCACACACCTGGAATTCATCCACAGATACTGTAGGTTGAAAATGCAGTAAATCGCTCATCCAAGGCCAGAAAGCCAAGGGATGACTGGTTTTTTTTCTGTAATGCACAAATATATTTAAGGGAGAATTAATCCCTTGGGCTTAAGGATAATTTTTGGCTAAAGTTAATTATGAAGCACTGAAAGCACAAAATGGCAGATGAAATGTGCTTGCTGCTTGATTTTATTAGTGCAATTCTACCTTACCACGTAGAGTACTGAACTATCCAAATAGTCCAAGTGAGACCTATTGTAACAAAAACAATTTAAATACAGTGCTGAGCTAATGTAACTACTCATTTTGAAAAACAGGAATTCTTACTGAGTTAAGGTTTCTCTCAGCTGTGTTTCACAAGGCACCATAGATAAGTAGGAACACAAATAATATTTCTGTCTAAAACCAATTACATTAATAATGATTAAGAGGAGAAAAATTAGAGGATATGCGAAAAATGAATGGTATAAGAGAGGAAGTAATTGGTGAGAAATGAAAGTCATTTATAAAGAGTAATATATGATACTGAAATACTGTTTAGTTCACAGTGAACACTTGTGGATTCCTGTGAGGTGTCAGCAAGGAGGAGATGATCACTGTACCCTTGTACAGTGCTGGTGTTATTTTCTGATTGTTTTACCAGCAGGGATGCAATTTATTTCTCTGTTATACCAGTGCAATCCCAATAATTTTGGCAGTCCTACCAGCTTAAAAGACAACAGATTTTCCTTGGGATGAGCTTTGCCTTCCCCGTTGTAACAAATATAACTATTTTCAGTTACTTTCAGACAGGTTGAATAGATACTGCCATCCCTACTAAAGTCAACACAACTCAGATACAACTGAAAGGAGGCACCAGGTTGGTGATTTCTAGACTTCAAGCTAATTTCACTGGCCTTTGGTGAGTTGCTTTCAAATGGCAGAGATCCTCATTGCCTCATTTTCTGAGGACACCACATCTGATCTAACAATTCTTCCATGGCAGCTGAGCCTTCCAGAAACTCTGCCTGTTGGAGAGACTTTCCCGGAGCAGAATTCACACTGGTTTTGCAGCCACTTTGCTTTAGTATTTTGTCCTCTTGACATCCCTTCAAATCTGCTGCCTGTTTGTCTCTTACAAACGGCAAGCCACAGCCCTCCCAAACCAAAGGCAGCCTTTCCTCAGCATTAAAGTATATTTATACCACTGGATATAAGGGTTGGAGTTAAGGAAGCAGGATATTGCTGGGGCTTTTCATCTGTTAAAGTATTTTTCTTGCAAAAAAGGAGGAGAGGAGGGGGAGTTTCCTGTTCCTTTTCCTTACCCCAGCAGACCTTCTCTTAATGACCTTCCTTTCTCTGACACCCATCACCAGGAAGGGTGGATTTAGCTCTTGGTGTCCTTTCCTTCCCTGTTTTCAGTGGGTGAAGCCTCAGCCTGGACAAGCTGAAAATGGGAAATGCAGAGGTGTTAGTGGGGCTATGCTGATTTTTCTCATCTGGATAAATCATGGCTCTGTCCTGTTCCCTTATCCCAGCTGGATAAATCATGCTCTGCCCCATCTTCACAGAGGACTCATGGATGGTGAAGGCAGGAAGGGTGGGAAGGTGTTTTGGACTCAGTGTACTGGTGAAGTTTAAAAAAAAAAAACCAAAAAAACCAAAAAAAAACCACAAAAACCTTCAGGAAAAAAGGCAAAGCAGCTGGAATTGGTGGTGAAGCAGCCTGCAGTGTGTGCTGGGGTCTTCCCAGAGGCCCCCCTGCCCCCTGTGCTGCTGGCACGTGTGCCTGCACATTCCATCAGAGCTACGTGGCCCTTCAAGTAAGAACAGGAGTGGGAATAGGGAAGGGCAGATTTCTAAAGGAAATTGCTGACAAATGGCATTGCCTGTGGGATAGGGAGCAGTGGAAATATCCCTCTTGTTTGCTGGCTGATGCACCAGAAGATATGGGAAGATACTCAAGATTCATCTTCTTCTGCACATAATTAAGCAGCACAATTGCAGCTGGAGCAATGGCTCCAGACAGAGACCAGTTGAACTTTTCCTGGGCCCTGAGCAATCCTCAGCAGCTGGGTTCATCATTCCCATGACTCTCTGCATTTATTCTGTAGGGGTTTCCTAACGCAAACAAAGTCTTTTCCTGGGAGATATTAATCATCAGTCCTGGCTGTTATCTCAGATTGAATACCTCTGCTGTATATAAGATCTGTATCCTGCCTAGCTGCGCTGTGCCCAGGTTTGTCATTAGCTTTCAACAGCAGAATGTCACTTGCTCCATAATCAGAGCATCCATCTGACCTTCGAGTGCTGCTCACAGAGGTGTGTGAGCCAGAAATCCTCTGGGGCTTGAGAGAAACCCCATCCATGTGACCAAGCTGCACAGTCAGACGTGCACATGTATCCATTTGAATGACAAAAAAAAGTGAGCTTGTTTGGCTTTTTTTAACTCTCTGTGCAGCACACCGCTAACCTTGAGTAGAAAATAGATGCTAATAAATTCGAGGTCTTAAAAATGTGAATTATAGCCATTTCACACTCCACGGCAGACTCACACTGGTGAAATGGATTGATACTTAATTACAATGCTTGTCCTTCTCTCAAGTGCAGATGACATTCCTCAGATAGATTTTGCAATGACATCTGTGGAAAGAAGTTGTGAAACTAATTAGTTATTCATATAATACAGAATATTGACTACACACTGATTAAGAGGATGTGGTGACACATCTAACATGATGTATCTGTCGGGTAGGTTAGTCTGAGGTGGTGTTTTTGGAAAGTCTTACAGAAAATGAAGAAAGTACTATTTGGCCTCTGGAATGCAGATGTTTATAGAAAATGTTGCCTTTCATTTATGTTTTGAACATGGTTTAGGGGGTCTGCCATGCTCTGGAGTGATGCTGTGCCCTGGCAGGAGGAACTGGGCCTCAGGCTCTAAGGACCATTTTTGGGGTGCAAACTCTAAAAAAGTCTGCAGGTTATTGACTGCCTGCAGCCATAAGTGCTCTAAAAGCAATCCTTAGTCAGCTACCCAGAGAGATAGGCAAGGAAACTGCTGGGTTGGGGTTTTTTTTGGTGCAAATTGGGCAATGTTTTCCTTGCAGCAGAGCCTGGCCGGAGCTGCTGTTCCGGGGGGCAGTCGGGAGATGCTGCAGCAGGAATCAGTTGGTGCTGCTGCTCAGGGATGCAGCATTTGTCATGCTCTGTGAATGGCCCCAAAACCATTCTTTTATCATAACATTTGTACTTGAGATAGAGCTATTTGTACCAAGGATATTGAGCATGAAATACAGAAGTAAATAGAAAGTTGGCAAGGAAAGCACCTTACCCACCTATCACTGTGATCCCAATCCTTTGCAAATACTGTGATATTTAGGATGTAATCATATTCAAAATGACTGAATAGCTCAGAAGAGAAGAAGATTTTCCTTTGAACACTGTTCTTATCTTAAAGAAATGAGAGGAATGTAATCTACTGAGCACCATGTTTGCTTTTGGGTAGAAAAATACATGGTTTTCTTTAATATTTCACTCTATCCCTTCACACACCTCTCCAGCTGTGCATCACATATTTCTAAAACCCAAAGCGAAGAGCAAAGCAGTAAAAATAAAAATCTTTGCCTTATTCAGCAGTCAGTACCTGCTTTTAAGAAGGAATATCTCCCTGCTATGGCTTCACCTGTGAGCCTGGGAGCTCCCTGGCAGGCAGAGCTCCCTGTTCCCACTGTGCTGAGCCCAGCACAGGAACCACAGCTGGGATTTCACCTGCTGAACTGCAGCAGTCCAGAACCAGCTTCCTGAAAATGAGGCTTTGACACAGACTTCTCATTAACCTGGTACAAAATAGGGAAGGACAGTTCAGACACTTCACTGCCCAAGTGAGGAGCTCCTCAGGGTTTTGTTTTGTGCTGCCCTTTGCTGGTGCCAGAGGGTTTGGCTGGGCCACAGCAATAATGTTTATTAGTTTGAGTGAGGTACTTGGACCTGCAGAAGTCCCCTGTGAATAAAAAGGACGTTTTTACAAATACACTAATTGTACTTCAGGCTGTAGTCAGGAATCAATAGCTGCTGCATAACCTTATTAAAGAGAGGAGAAATATGTGTCCACAACTGCAGTGGGATCCTTCCTGCTGAAAGCAGTATTTTGTATATACTTACTAAGAGAAATCACAAATATTCACCGTGCCTACAGAGTCTTTATTCTGAATTTGTTTCATGTGAAATAGAGTTGCTTTCTTTAGGCCACACAGGTGTAGCTACCTCCTTTCATCATGAATTGATTTTATCTTTTTCATGTGCGGTGACTGCCTCTGCTCTGCTTCTCTTGTGTATTCTGCAATATGGATTTATCCTCTGGGTTATTGGGGCACCTCTGGCTGTTTTGAATTGTAATAATTTCTGGCCAAATAGCATTGCTGAGTTCACACTGAAGGAATGTCACTCCCAGCTCTGGAGTGGTGTTTGGAACCAGCACGTGGCTCATGAGAATCCCTTCCTAAGAATGACCAGCAGCCAAACCTGGTCATTCTTTGCAGACCCCTGCACAGTCCACAGTTGCTCCCCTGGTCTCTACTTCATCTAGAATGCTAAGAATACATTATCAGTGTGTGAGCATCAGCTGTGGGCTGCCCTGCCCTTCCTGGGCTCAGCAGTGTTGCCTGGAGGAGGTCGGTGACCCATCTTGCACCTTGTGCCCCCTCGTGTCCTGTGCAGGGAGGAAATGGAAATGCAGAAGCTCCTTTGTGCTGGGTCCTCTTTCTCATCTCCAGTTTAGGAAAGCTGAGAGCCCACGGATTTCACAGCCTCATTTCCAGGTTCTGCTGACAACTCTGAAACTGGCAGTCCCTGCTCTGCTTCCTGGCTGAATTGGTGTTGGAGTGACTCAGTGTAAAAAAGGAGCGTTTTGGGGACCAGACTTGTGAAAGCACTATGTTAAAGGTGGAGCATTGGTTTGAGAGGCAAAGTGGCAGCCACCATTTCATCTGTCCCAGAGCTGTAAATACAGACCCCAATGCACACACACAGCCCAGCTGGCAAGGAAAATAATGCCCTGTTTCACTTCAGCTGCACAAGAACATCCTTGGATAGAAGAAGCCTTAAAAATACTTAAAAGCTTTTCTTTCACATGATGCTGTGTGGCTTCAGGGCCACGTGGGAGACAAGGAAGCAGAAATAGGATTACAGCCCAGTAATAGTCAAAAAGCAGATGAGTGTCCTCAGGAAAGCCTGAAAAACACAGAAATACTGTTCTGTTCTCCAGAGAGGAGGAGCAAAAACCCCAGGGTGGGGGCAGTAGGTGCAGAAGGAGAGGAGCTTTGCCCTGGCTTTGGCAAACAGGGATCTTGGGGTCTTGGGACCCTCCTGGCAATTCTTCCTCCAGCTGAAACTCAGCTGCAGTTCTCTGTTTCTCCTGTTGAGTTGACCTCAGTTCATGAGTTATCTCCTGCCTTTTGCAAAACAAAAAGAAAAACACATTCTCTGCCTTCTTGCCTGGTTTCATGTCATTAAGGAAAGCTGGCTGAGGACATGTTCTAAAGTGGCACAAGGGAATCAAGCAGGAAAGTAAACTGAAAAACCCCAAACTTGGGCCATCAAGGATCATAAAAGAGGTTGTAAAGCAGAGAGGAAATGGTCTCCTGGTGAGCTGGAGAACAGCTGATAGGGCTGGATAATGAGGGGATGTGCTGCTCTAAGGAGATGTTCCCTGCCAGTGAACTCAGAGAAAATCTGCTTATATTTGATATAATAAGGGCAAAAAGCAAGACACAAAGAGTTTACACTGCTAGTGCTGAAGTGCATGGCAGTGATAAAAATATCTCATGTCCTGTCCACTTCCTTAAGTATTAGCATTTTAAAAGACAGAGAAAGAAGTAAAATAAAATGTCAATTTAGGGTTTTTTTATTAAGGATTTGCTGTCTTAACTTTAATGAAGGAGTAATAAATATAAATGGATATAAATGGAAGGTTATTAAAGCTGTCTATTTTGATAGAAAATATGCAGTATCTTCTCCTGCAATGCCAGAGGTTAAAGATTATTATTGCCTCCTAAGGCTTCTGAAATTAAATTCTCTCTCTTATGACCCAAAAGGTATGATTAAAAATATGTGCATGTGAAATGGTTTGTAATAAATTCATATTGCAATAAAAATCTCTTTAGAAAAACAGGATATCTTACAAGAATCAACTCTGTCTAAAGAGAGAAGCTTTTTTATAAACCATTTTGGAAACTGAAATGCTGCCAGAAGCATCACCCAGAAAGCACACAAGAACTTGTGAAAAGGTTCTGAGCTTTCAGCCAGAGGTTGAAACCCAGAGTGCCCTGGGTTAAAAACTGACTTTAACAGGATCTTTTCTGGTTTATACGTTTCTAATTAATTATAAATGACATTTCTGACAGAGCCTCTTAGGGTACAAAAATGAAGTCCTTCATAACTGCTATTTGCTTCTTTCTAAAACCTCTGAGTACCAGATAATAATTCTTGTTCCCCTGGAGCAGAAGAGCCTGTGCTTGAAGCATGGTGGAAAAAGCCATTCCCAGCTGTACAGTGCCAGGAGATTTGGGCAATTCATCTCTGCTCTCTCCAAACCCAAACCCATGGGTGCAAATCCTACTGCAGGCACTGGATTAATTCACTAAAGCCTTTTGAACTGCAGAGATTTTGGCCGTGTGGGGTAACCATTCTGGTGTTGGTGTTACTAATAATAGGCTGAACTCTGCAGGCAGAGCTTTGCCTTTATTCAGAGAACAGCTCCCATGAAGCCACAGGGTAATGATGGCCCTACACTGCACGTTGTGTCCCCTGGTCAATTCTGTATAATTCACTTCAGTATAAATGGATATTAATGGAAGGTTATTAAAGCTGTTCATTTTGATAGGAAATATGCAGTATCTTCTTCTGTAATGCCAGAGGTTAAAGATTATTATTGCTTCCTAAGGTTTCTGGAATTAAATTCTCTCTCTAAACGACTCCAAAGGTGTGATTGAAACTGTGTGCTTGCAGTCACACTGTGTGCAACCATGCTGCATGTGTTCCTGCAGGAGCTGCACATCTGGAAACAGGAACTGCACATCTGGAAACAACCCAGGTCCTGAATTCAGCCCTGGGACCTGGAAACTGTCTTAGCCTGGGCCTTGGCCCATCTGTGCCCTGCACACTGACATAAATGCTCAGTTTTATCTCTATGGGATCAAATTGATTCTATCAAGAAGAGATTATTTGGTTGTTTACGTAGGCTCAGTCCCTCATCTCCACCACTGCTTAATCCTTTGCAAAAAAACCCCAACAAAGTCTTACTGAAAACACCAAGGGCAATACTGCTAAAGAGATGGAAAATGGAACACTAAATCTCTCCCTAGTTCCCTTCCTGTTCTTCCCTGCTTAGCATGTGACAAGTTTTCTATAACACCCACTAAATATGTTGATTTTATGGGTTCTCAGTTGAGCAGTAGGGCACCATTTAATCTCTACATCCCTTGGCATTGTGCTGAACACTGAGAGAGGACCAAGCAATGAATTTGTCAGGACGTTTTTGCAGAGCTCTGAGGTGCACAGCATTCAAACAATATCACACCAGGAGTCTAAATCTATGAGTCTAGAGGTTAGTTACAGATAGAAGGAATAAATCAAGCAATAAAGGACACCTATAAAAAAAGGATGCTGCCTGTTAAATGAAGACACTTCAGAGTTCATCATAAACCTCTGACATATATTCAGTCACTCTGCTTGCTGTCACAGTCTGAGATATATTTGAAGGTGCCTGCATATTTTATGCTGCAACCTCTAATAAACACATGCACATTTTCAATGACGTTGCATCATACCTTGTGAGCTGATGTGACTTGAAAAGGGAATTGCTGCCAGGGAAATAGGAGCTCTGCAGGCTGAGGTGCTCAGAGACACATGAAAAGTGTTTCTGTGACTCACACAGTCTGTCAAAATGTCCATGCAATACCAAAGAGAGCGTTGGTTTCATAACCATCCCTTTGAGGAGGCTCTCCTCCAGCTGGATGCCAGTTCCCAGGGAAGAAAGCACAGTTCCCTCAGTGTCTGGCCAGGCTGTGGGAGGTTCCAGCACTGGCCAACCTGACAGTGGGACTGTCCTACAATAAACAATTCTACAGCAAAATCATTGCTAGGTTTGGGTTGAATTTCCAGGGGGAAAATAAACAAAGCTCGATACAAACAAAAGCAACATCTGGCTGTGCTTTTAAAGCGATGAAAAGCAAAATTAGCCTTCAAAAGCCAGACTGAAATTTCAGCAGGGCCACTATAATGGTTCTCTTGCTTCTCAAATGGGGATTATGGCTCTCCTGAAAGAACAACTGCAAGGCTTATGCAGGGCCAATTCTTAAAATTGACCATCCTTAATTTTTTCGTGTCTGTCAGGAATTAATGGTGTGGCATTGATTTATGGAGCTATCCAGGCTACTTCTGCAGAGCTCCTTTCTCTTCAGAGATAAGTATTCTGGGAGGCTGCTGGTGTGTTTGTTATCCATCAGGACCCGTCAGCCACTCTCCATATGGTTTGCTGCAGTCAGAAAAATGCAAAATTCTTCTCTAAAAGTGTCATTTTCTACAGTTCAAGAAGTGCAGTTTCTGAGAGATGGATTAACAGTAAAGCAGAGGAGGTAATAATTATTATTAGTCTGTATTTCAAAAAGTAACTGAAGATGTTTGAGCACCTGAGAGATTAATATTTTTAATCCTTGGTTTTTCCAAGTAGGATTGTCCATACTGTATAAATTATCAAGGGGTCACAAGCTGGTCATTTTAAAAAAAGAATTGGACAATTCTGGCATTTTCTACAAACTAGAAAAAGAAAAATAGAGGAACCAAATGCAGAAAAAATAAAATAGCTGATGCTTTAAGTGCTTGTGGTCAGTTTAAGAATGTGCATAGTTTGCAAATCTGACTCAGCTACTTGAAAAATGATGGGATCTACTTTCAGTGAAAGGCTGAGGCATGGAGAAGAGACTGGGATGATCAATTATCCCATGAGAATAGTGCAGTGTCTCCCTGTGGCATGCCACCAAACTTCTCATAAAAACCCATGTAATCTTGGCTTTAAAACATGTCAGCATTGCCTTGCTTTTTTAACAGATCTGTGCAAATATGTGTAAGTGCTGTGTGTAGTAAGGGGAAAGTGATGCCTTGGACTTGCTGCTTTATGGGCTTATCTGTCTTTTGTTGGCATTAAAGTTGACATGGTGCCAAACTCAGAAGAGTTTAAATATGTAAATTGGAGAGTTTGGAGAGTGTACAAAGTGTATGGATGGGTAGAGTTGGTGTTGCTTCCCTTCTGAGTAATTACAACCAAAAAAAAAATGGCAGAAGAGGTTGGATGGCAGAAGAGGTATTTTCCATTCCAAACCTGAATGTACTCTCAGCCAGGGGGAAGCTGTTGTATTTGTGAGGGTTATAACTCTGAGGGAGGGACCTGTTGGTCATGTTGGAATTGCCCCTGTGTAATTTCCCTTCTCCTGTGATGTGTGAGGCCCTGAGTGCTGGGGAGTTGAGCAAGCTGTGAGGATGGACAGGCAGTGCCCCCACCACCTGTGCTGCTGAGCAAGTCCCTCATTAGCCCTGCCATCAGCACAGCTCAGATTTCCTGCTCTGCCCTCGGCCAGTATAAATATTCCTGAGCTGCTTTTGTACATACTCAGGCCACCAGCTTGTGTCTGTGTTTTTCCTGAAACTCTACCATTTCTTATACTGAAATAGGAGAGCTCAGAGCTCTTTGAGTTCTGTTTGTGTATTCACAGCACAGTGAAAGTAGGAGCTGGGTGTCGCAGCTGCAGGGCAGTCTGCACTCCTCTCCCTGAATCCATGTGGAATGGGATGCCAGAGGTGTCCCATTCCCACACCAAACTCCCTGACAGTCCTCAGTGCACAATGCAGAATGATACAGAAATAACCACGCTGGCTCTGGCACTGAACAGGGACAATCCTGGATGGTTTAGCCTCTATTGTGTCTTGCTCCAGGTGGAAACATTCCCCAGGGATCAGCCGTGCCTGCTCTGAGCTCTGCTCAGGCTGCTGTTCTGCTCCTCAGCAGCCTGTGCTCTCAGCACAAGCCTGACTTGCCCCACTGGTGACTCTGACATCTCCAGCAGCAGAAGGCACTGGTAAAATTGCCTCAGAAGAGCCCACGGTCTCATCTGCCAAGCCTAGTGCCTAAAGTGTAGCCTAGTTCACTCTCTCAGTGGAAAGCAAATAGAAAAATCATTTTCACAGTGCCCAGCAATGTTTATCTTCCAGGTTGGCTGGCCTGCAGTGACATTACTGTCCCCAGAGCCTCTGAACTTAATGATTTCCAGTTGCTGCATGCCTGCTTGAAGCGATCCCAGTCCAGCCTCCACTGTGTTCCTCCTGCCAGTCACTATGGGAACAGCAATCAAAGCTCATATTTATGGCTCTGTAGATGTCCAAGGTCACGGAGCACAGGTCTGGTGGGAACAATTAAAACAGACCTGTCCAGTTATATCTCTTTAAGCTCTCCCCACGTTACACCTCTAACTAGAGCAGTAAAGTTAAAGCAGCGTGACTGTCAGGATGTGGCTGCTTTATGGAAGATAATCCTTTACAGAGATAAAGACACTGGGGGTAATGTGGAAGCGTGCTAGGAGTGAAGTCAGCATCACTGGATAAAACCTGCCCCAGGTTTAGTTCCACATCCACCCATGGGCACAGCTGTGCCCAGCAGCCCTGGCAGGTGTCCCCTCTGGAGCAGCTCCCACCTCACCCACTGCAGGAGCAGCTGGGATGAAGTGGTTTGAACCCTTTTGGAGTGGCAGGGGATGTTTACTCAGGTTTGGGAGGTTTTGTGGTTTCACCCTGGGTACTCCATTACTGTCATCACCTATAAACTAAAAATGGCAAATGTATGTTTTTAGGGTAACAGCAAATGTTGTTTACTCCTGGTGACTTGCTCTATGGCAGAATACAGGGAGAAAAAAAGGACTGCAAGAATAATTGGAATAAAATGGAGGGAAGAGCTGCAGTGAACTTTACATCTGAGGGAGAGAGTAGTCATTACTTGGCAATTTCCAGGTTTTGTAAGAGGCAGCTGTTTCTCTCTCTGTTCCTGTTTCAGCCAGGGTCACTTTCTATTGAGGGACCTGTGGGATGGGACCCCTGAACCACTGTCTGTGTTTTATTGGTCTGGGGATGGAATAGGTCCCTTCCCTTGAGCACTAATGGGGTTTGCTACATAAGAATGAAAATCATTTAGGCCAGAAGACCCAGCGGTGGGTACCCTGTGGAGGTGAGACAGAGTTACCTCCTCCACAAGCGAGGGACACAGAAAGATTCAACACCAGAATTTCAGAAACAGACCAGCAGGCATGTAAATGCCTTCACATATATCCAGGCTTTTTTAATAGTCACGTTATATTAAATATATTCACTTCTAATTCACAGCTAATTGAGCTTGGGTAGCCAGGGCATGTTTAGTTAATATTTTCTCATATAAGATTACTTTTAAATGCTGTAGATGAAAGCAGTCCTTACTGTGCACCGTGCTGCTGAGGTAAAGCTGTGTTCCAAGCAAACAAGAAAAGACAAAAGGAGGGCAGGCACCATGTGCTG
>VZUA01022914.1:32427-47570 GCA_013401035.1 Horornis vulcanius | reverse complement strand
AAATATAATTAAGTGACCTTAAGCAAAAGTTTTCTAGATTTCTCAGAATTTTTCAAGTGCCAGTCTATACCTACTTTTTGTTAGGTTTTATTATTGTCAAAATACAATTTTTTACAATTCCATCTATTAAATCTATATATCCAAACAAAACAATTGGGCTCATGCATATTAAGGTTATTAATAATATCACTGTATGGAAACAAGGACTGCTCTGAAACATTAGATAAATAACATCAGAGGCAATGAAGAGAAACAAATTACTTTTGATGTTAACTTGTATGAAAACTATCTAATCCTCAAAATAATTGTACTGTGTTGTGCTACTAAATCACAACAACTGGTAAGAAATATTTTCTTTGGTTTTGCCTAAAAATATAAGAACATTCAAATAAATATATATTATTAAGGTTATCTTCAAGAATGTGCAATGATTGCATATTGGTTTTATCCTGCAATTATTTTCAACACTATATAAAACTGTGTCTCCAGAAAAAATAGCCTATTTGGAAATATAAAGCTTCAACACAAAATTGTATCTGATCTTTATGGTGCCTTCTAACCCAAACCTTTCTATGATTCCATGATCCCCTATTTCTCTGATGAAATGGAAGTTTGCAAGCAGAGAAAAGCCTGGGAGTGTTTGTTTAGAGACGAGAATGAGGCAGCTGAAAAGACTTATATTGTTTTAAAGTGAATATTCATAGAGTGTTGGAAAGGACTTTAAAGTCCAACCCCCTTGCCATGGGCAGAGACACCTTCCACTAGACCAGGCTGTTCCATGTACAGGATACCAATAAAAATAATTATTCAATATCTAAATTGTACCGAGAAAATAGTTAAAATATCAAAATACTCAATGATAAAACTAAATAGGAAAGGGGAGGGTGACAACAAGCAGTTATCAGTAATAGTACTACCAAAAAACCTGCTTAGACAGGTGTACTGGGCTATGCAGCATGGTTTTGGTAGCAAGGAGTAGCCTTTGGGAGAAGGCACCAGGATATCTCCATGACAGAGCCCATTCCAGACAACCCCAAAACAAACCTGCTGCTGCCCAAAGCTGGGCCAGTCAGTTCTGCTGGTGGCACCTCTGTGAGAACATATTTAAGAAAGGGTAAAAAGTGCTGCATAGCAGCTGTGAGAGGGAGGAGTGAGAAAAATGTGGAAGAAACATCCTGTAAACCATGCCAAAAATACCAAAACCTGCCCAAAACTCCATCCTTAAAAAGTGCAAATATCCATCAATGCTTGTGCTGCCCACATCAATCCAGCTTCATTTGTGAATTCTACAGCCATGAGTACACATTCCTTCAAAGCAAATAAACATTCATTGTAATCTCCTTCACTATGGAATTAATGCCACATAAATGACAAATTGTCTTGCTCGTGTCTGTTTCACTGAAGTCTCTTGAGCCATTCCCCACATTTTAATTGCCTGTAGGAAATGTTCCCAAAACCACATTAATTAGACATCCATATACACCCAGAGCAGCATAGCACAACCAGGAGTTGTAGTGGTTCAAGGCTGAGTATTACCATCAGAATTTCAGGTTATTTGCCACATTATGAGCAAGGGCACATAGTGCAAGCAGAATCTACTGAGATGGAAATCTTCCCAGCTACCAGGAATGATGAAGCTAATACTACAGCATGTGCTTAATTGTGCTTGAAACCAAAGGTCTGTCATTCCAGAGCACTGGCTTTCATTCCCTAGTGTGAAACACTGTCAGTTATTGTTCTCAAAGAAAGCAGGCTGCCATTTGCAAGAAGAATTCGTTTACAGATTTTTGAGTTGCGTGGTTATTTCACGGTGGCAGGTCCCCACGCTTTCAGTGAGAAAAAAGCCAAACCAAACCATTTTTCTATGTTGATGTGGTGTGAAACACAGCTTTGAACATGCTGCTGCCAGGCCAGCAGGTCAGTTCCTTTTTCTCAGCACCACATCTCAGCCAAGATGCTGAAGGAATCCACATCAGCTGGACATGATGAGAAGTATTCACAATGCAAAAGAGGTGCCTGATCCTGCCCAAGAGCCACTTCTGAAAGCAAACACCGGAACCTTCTCTCTCAAGGAGCACCTCAGCTCCCTGACCTCTGTGGCCTAATGGTTGCCAAAAATCTGCTACAGCAATTGCAGCTCTGAATTCTCACAGCTTCTGGCTGCCTGACATTGTGTTCTGACAGAACCTCCTGGGAGGAGCCACTGAACTCCTCAACCTCCTTCCTGACCCACAGTTAGGAGATTTCTGTGACTGTTATCACCAGCACTTATCTTTCTGAAAAGAAGAGACAAAAACCAGCTGCTCTTGTAAGTCTTAACCCACCTGATGCCTTCGTGCTTGTACAGGTCAGCAGGAAAGCAATCACCACTTGATCCTGTGACCTGTGAATTCACCTCAACAGCTTTAAAAGCCTGTCCTGCAGCTGGGAGCGCTACTGGATACCCTTGTGTAGGTATTAGAGACTCATTTATTGAGTGAGGAGTGACAGCTTATTTTCTGATCTGGATTAACTATGTTCACAATTTTTTTCCCCTCAGTTTCTCTACGAACTCTCTGAAAGACCAGGATCACAGAATGGCTGTAACCAAACAAAGCAGAGCAAAGCCACTGTCAGCACTGGCACACAAGCACATTCTCCTCAGTTTGTTCAGTATAACCCCATAGTAGTTTCCCCATTTCATACCAAATTGGTTTTGACTGCTTCTGACAACCAAAACTTTTGCATGACCACCCATACTCTTAGAATTTCATTGCTTAACTACTTCACCTCAACATAACAAGCACTGTTTTATGTCCAAGCTGCTTCAAACCTTCTTCTAATATGAGGAGACAAAAATCTGAGAGCTTCAGATGCACAGTCAGAAACCATCAGTGATTGAAAGCTACTAAATGTGAAAAAGACCAGATTTTCTGCTCGTTTCACAGTCATGCAGAGCAGTGTTTCACAATAATGGAGCCATTGAAAAATCAGACCAGGACAGGACAGAAGGTCAGTTATAGACTAACATTTTTAAGCACTTCAGTAACTGTGATTTAACAGTCTAACACAAACAGCAGTTCATGTCTTGGCAGATAACACAGAAAATGAGAAGAACACAATTGCTGTAACTGTGCTCTTTAATATTTGAAAATTTAAAATAGCTGTACCTGGGTCCAGTCACTACCCATTGACCAGTAAGGCAAAGAATAAAACCACAACATTTGTTCTTTGCAAGAATTGGTTAATGTAGTGTTGATCAAGTCACAGTGTCTCCTGCAGAACAACCTATAACCAGGTGGAATAAAGAAGGAGAATATTTCCTGTCTGACCCACCAATCACACTGAACAACTTCATTTCCTTATGGAGCTCACTAAAATATTGAAAACAAATACCTCAACACCTTCTGACTCCAATTTTACCTCACTGGTAGGCCCAGAATCAACATTTTAACAAAACCCCTCATTGCCCAGGGTGCTTTGTGCTGGCTGAGTTTTTTCCTTCTCCCTTGAAAACATCAAATAATGGTCACAAGGGAGAAGTCTGAGGAGAGCTCGTGCAGCAGTCCTGATCCAGTTCTCTCAGGACAGACTCAAACATCTCCTTAATGAGTTAACAGTAATATATAACAAGACAGAAAAGTTAGTCTGATGACAGAAAAAAAAAAAAAAAAACAAGAAAAAAAGCAGGTTTTGCACCAATAAACATAGATATGGCCTTCCAGTGCCTGAAGGGAGCATACAAGAAAGATGGAGACTTTTTACAAGAGCATGTAGTGACAGGACAAGGGGAAATGGATTCAGACTGACAAGGGCAGGTTTACAATAGATATTAGAAAAAAACTATTTTCTGAGGCTGGTGAGGCTCTGGCACAGGTTGCTCAGACAAGCTGTGGCTGCCCCATCCCTGGAAGTGATCAAGGCCAAGTTGGATGGGACTTGGAGCAATGTAGGATAGTGGAAGGTGTCCCTGCCCACAGCAAAAATGATAACTTTAAGTTTGCTTCCATTTCAGACTATTCTGTGATCCTGTGTTATTGCCTTCACACACCCACCCAAAATGAGAATTGCTTGGTGAGCCCTAGAGAAGAGAAAGTCCGTGTCTGCTTCTAGGGGAACCTTCAGTCTCACCCTACCATGAAGATGCAGTGTATTCTTTAAACCAAAGAATTTCAAAAAGGCCACAAAATATGTTAATACCCTCACAAAAGCTGCAGTAGAAATTGATTATTCACAGGCAGCAACCACTACACACTTTGCAGTTAATGACAGATAGCAGGGGATGTGCAAAGCTCCTCAGCCTTTCAGGCAGTGCCTGGGCTCTGGTTTGGACAGGGAGCACCACATTTGCGTATTCAGGGCATCACCCTTCAAGCACAGCCAGGCCAGAGGTGTGAGCAAAGCACCTTGGCAAGACCTGCAGAATCCATCCACTCCTGCATGGCCAGGGCTGGGAACTGCAGAAACAAAGCAGCTCCTCTCCCCTGCAGGCAGCACCCCCTGCTTTTCCACCCCATTAACTCTGATAGGGATTGGGTGATGGCACCTCCTACAGTTTCAGTAACATACAGCACCACTAATATTTTTCTGAAAAATACATGGAGCAAGTAAACACAGCTTCAAACTGCTCAGAAATCTCAAACTTGAACAAGCTGCTTTGAAAGCAGCACAGGAACCCTGGGTGCTCATCCCACAACTGTCTACTGCAATTAATGTGGGTGCTCCCTACAGACTCCAAAGCTGTTCTTATGGAGAAAGGCACTGGCAATCAGCAGAGAGTATGAATCCCACTTCTTTAAGAAATCAAGCAACATAAATCTCTAAACAAACATAGCACAGTCTAATAAAATTCACTGTTGGATGTAGAAAAGAGCAGAAACCAGAAGAAAATACTTAATCTATGCTACCAGAGAATTAGACCTGCTTTCATGAACAGAGCATCATGAACTATATTAGAGACTGACTCCATCCACACAAAGGATTCTGTTGTTTGCTGTGTTATAGCTCATCTTTGAAAAATAAGTTCTCAATTTACTACTAACTCTGCAGGAAGGGGGAAGAAAATAATATTTTAGACACAAATAAAAATAGCTAGCTGTCTTTTAGAAGCAAATTTTCCGCTTCTAAAAAGACTGCCAGAGAGACAAAGAATGGGAAGAAACTGACTAAACACTAATCACAGTCTTCCAGTACAAGGTTTTTAATAATTGTATAAAATGTGTACAGATGAAGTTCCAGCCAGTTTGCATAAAAATATTTCCAGTTAAAGCCTCATTTTAAAAATCAACATAGATGAAGACAGAGTTCATAAAGACACCATTAAAATTTCAGTGTCTGGTTCTCCACCATATCTGAGAACTTCAGATGTCTGCATACTTTCAATACTAAAAAATATATTTTGTACACACAAAATCAGTATATAAACCACTGAAATCAGTACTAATTTTTTCATGTTAAGGAATACCAGGATTCCTACCTTTACAAAAAAGAGGAGTAAATTAGGCATAGATAAAACTTCTACAATGACAACTGAAGTTCAGGACTGCTGTAAAGCTGCTTCAGGGCAAGGAAGGTTTTACTCACAGATACAATGGCAGAACTGTTAAACACATCTGATTCTGGATTTTGTGTGGAAGAAGCAGAAACAAAGGATGGAAAGAACACATTGATTTCTCCACATTTTCCCCAATATACTATTATGCAGTGTCACAGGAATTTGACCAGAAAGGTTTATCAGGGTTCAAAATTTCAATGCCTCCACTAGCAATCTAACCTTGCTTCAGAAAAGCATGGTTTAATTGCTGAAAAAAATGGGAAACTGTCTGAAAACCTAAAATGAAAACATGTCAGCTCTCTCTCCTAAGGTACAGCTGAGTTTTCCCATCTCCCTGTAAAAACATCTCTTCAGTATCACTCCTACCCTACTCATCTTTCCTTGGCACATCCAATCACACTCCATGGACATCACATGGGGTGTTCACTAAGGTACATGGATAATCCATTTTTAAACATGGATATTTCTTTTTCCAAATAAAGTGTCAATTTCAACAGCAGCCTTGACTCCAGTGCTTTAATTTGAATTTAGGGTGAGAGAGCAGCATGGAGTCTGTTAAATGTCATATAAAATATATATGAATTTTAGTAATATAGCACCTCCTAAAATAGATTCCTTTGGTACAAAAAAATTAGCACTTAATAATACAGCACAAATTCTTCATGTCTTCATCTCGCCAATTAAAGTAGATCTTCCCTACAGGAATTTTTTTTATCCCTTGAATAAAAACCTTGCAATGTGCCTCCATTTGCAGACCTGTATCTTTTCCCTCAATTAACTGAGGGAAATGACACTTCTTCAAGATCAGAGGTACCTCCATGAAGATGGCAATTTTGGGCTAAAGCTCAAGGACTTCATTTTGTTCGTGAGCGACCTTAAAAATTAATTGAAAATTTGTGTCATAAAAAAGCACCATTTTACTGTAACAATTGATCTATTGATCACAGCCTAAGAATTTGGCTGTGACATAGGCTGGAGTTTTTGTCTGCACCCCACTGGCACACAAGTCTAAGCAAAGGTAAATCACGTGTGAGACTTTCAGGCTGGTCTGTAATGCAAATATTTGATTCACAGTACATTATTTTTGTCACATAACATATGACTTAAAAAATCGTTGTGTTTCATATTTAGTGCTATACAAATGAATTTAAATCTTTTATTCCTATTGCTAGTTTACTCAATTTCATATATTTATTCCAGTTCAAAAAAAACCAAAGTCCAAAAGACATGTAATTCAGGAAAATAAATCACACCCTCTTAATAAAGCAGTCTGAGCAAAGTTATTAAATAAGTTAGCTTNAAAAAAACAGGAAGAAGTGTAGCAGGAACACAATAGTGCTAAGGTATGATAGCACAGAATTGATGAAAACACAGAAGTAGACGAAAAGCAGCAGAAGTCACAGTCCCATGGTAAATAAACTTAAGGCTTCTAAGGCATCTCCTCCTACTTCTTATACAATCTCCCAAGTCTTGTATTCCTACCCATCAGAAAGCATTTCCATTCAGGCTTTTTTAATATATTCGTTCTTAAACCACATTGTGCCACTGCTATACATCAAACACACAAGGTGACAAGTCTTTAATTACATTTTTATACATATATATACACAGATATACTTATTTATATATAAGTACACAGGCAAGATATGGCACTATGCTGAAGCAGTGAAATATTTCAAAGTAACGGTTAAGAACTACCCAGGCTGCTATAAATATTCCCTGGTAATTATACTGTAGATTTCCATCTTCATCCTGAAATCAGTTAATTTGAATATTGTAAGACCAACCAAGTAGCTCCCTTTTGAAAGGTTTATTGGTTAGGCAATACCAACTTGCAGGTTCTTGGTCAGCTAAAATACAACACAGTGCATTAAAACCAGTTCATCAGTGTCAGTTGAGTAAAACCTCACTCCAACTCTGAAGTTTACATCAAGTTTTAATTTGCAATAAATTCTCTGTTCAGTCTGATTAAAGGATCATTCTTTTTAGCCCCTCCAATCAGTAACATTTACCTTTCTAAAATTTACACACTACAGATGATTAGGAGAAATGCTGCCCTGATTTAAATGCAACTTAAAGTATTTTAAGCATTGCAGCACAAAAGAGAAGCTACAGAGCAAAGCAGTGGGTGCCTTCACTGCACAGCTTTGGGGGATTACCTGTGACAGCATCAGCAGACTCTTGAGGGGCAGGATTCAACACAGGATCTCTTATTCTCCACTCTCAAGTAACAGTATCACAACCAAGTCTACTCTAGAAATTCTTCTAAATAACCTTGGCCTGACAACAAGTTGTGATACTCTCACTTTTGCCAGTTTCTAATAGCTTACATCTGTTTTGACAAGTGCTGTTTTGGGCTGGGGTATTGTTAATTTTCTTCACAGTAGCTGGGCTGGGGCTGTGTTTTGGGATATGTGCTGAAAACAGTGTTGATAATACAAGGATGATTTGGTTATTGCTGAGCACATGACTGGGAATCTCTTTCCTCAACACCCCAAACTCATTCACTTATGGTTTCTATCTCTTCTAATCATTAATGAACCAATGTACCAATAGATTTTTTTTCAGGGTTTTTTTTGTTTGTTTTTTTGTTTGTTTTTTTTTTTTAATTCAGGAATACTGCATCAACTAAATCACATTCATTTAAATGCTGCTTTGAAAATAAATCATGCTTCAAAGATGTTCCAACCTCTTCCTATTAAATCACAATTATCCACACACCTACTATTACTTACTAGAGTTTCTTATAATGCACCCAGTACTGAGGCCAAATTTATTAAACTCCAGAGGAGTTCAAAGGATGGATTTTGGTTTACCTCACTTCAAGAGAAGTATCCACAACCAGGGTCACTTAGTCAGTACTGAGACAGCCAAAGATGTGTAAGGGGAGTGATGAATCTTGTAAAAAGAATGACTGGTGTGGCCAGGGTCACTTCCATCCCTCTTGAACTCTTAAAAAGATACAGCAATGCACTTGCCATTTGTAATTTTAAAGTGAGAATAAAAACGATTTAAGAAATTAACTGCAACTGTAGCTCAGCTGTTTAAAATTAAAATGTTTTTAGTGCCTTTGAACCTTATCTGGTACCTGAAATTTATTACTGTTCATTTTACAGTTCAGATCACTCCCTACCATAAACCACTTCTAATTACATTTCTAAATAATTTCACAGATTTATTCTCTGTAGAGGAAGGATCAGCCTTGGAACCTTCTTTCCTAAACAGAAAACCTTGATCCAAATTTTCTGATACAGCTCCATCTTCCCTGAGCGTCTCTTTCCAGACCTCAATTATCTTTCAGTTCTGGCAGGCTTCCTACTTCTGTGTGAAGTTATTATTTTTCATGAGTTGAGCAAGTTACACCTCAAAATCTTTTCTGGGCTTATGTCTTTATTTGCAATATCTATAATCTTGTTTCCTCTAACCTAAATAGGAAAAACGGGATAAAAAAAAAAGAGCAGCACTATGAGAATAGGCAGGAGAAATGGTAAGCAGAGGGGAGAAATGGGGAACAACCAGCTCAAACTCTCAACAACTCTGGCTACAGCTCTGAAAACACGGGGAAAGCAGAAAGTCACAGCAAGACTTGAACAAGAGAACAGGAGGCAGTGAGGGGAACAGAGTCAGAAGCTGCTCCAGCAGCCCCTCAAGAAAAGATGATGTTTTAAATCATTCCATGCCCAAAAATTATTTATAGGCTCACAGGTTGTTCTTATCCCCTGCTCCAGTGAAATCCATTTAGCCCAATCTCTGTGGGGAGGTATAACCCACCAAGTGCCTGTGCAGCTTCACTTCATTTTTCCAGGTTTGGATGGAAATTCAGGACACTGTTATAATTTTAAGTAAAGATCCTCAGAAAAAAAGTCTGGTCCTTACTGCTGCTTGGCAGGAGAACTACAAAGGGTTAAAGTCATTTCTACATTCATTTGTGGTCTAGCTGTCAATTTTCAGGAGCCCAGTTTAATATTCTTCCTTATTTTCCATACTTCTACATAGCAATTTGAAATTTAAATGGCACCGAGGGAATGCATATGCAATCTGTTCTATAAATAAAAATGTCTAAAATACTGCATAATTTCCTCTTTCAAACTGCAAGATCGAAAGACATATTTTAAGAGTTGTAAGACACCACGTCTGACATCATCAAATTACACTCAGCCCAGGCTTAACCATAATTTCTGAAGACAAACAAGGTTTGGGGTTTCTTTCTTAGATCAAGCTCATCACTTCTTTGCAAAAGGCACAACCTCACCCTGCCAGCTGACGTCTCACCCATCACCTGAGCACAGCAGGCTTGAAAGGAAAAGGTTCTAAAAGTGGTCTCAGATTAATGGTATGAAGTCCCTCAGCTACCAAGAAGTCCAAGTTGTCAAGGCATCAAGACGGCCTGCCCAGCCAACGCTGACAAGTCCAGCCCAACCCATCTGCATTATGAGGGGAACTGAAACAGCATTCAGCAGAAATTTTGGCAGAAATTCATTAGTTATAATGATCTCAGTACAGGCTGAGAATAAACACCTTTCTGTAGTATCCAATGATTTAAGAAACAACCAGACAGAGGAAGGACAGAAAGGCACACCAGGATATTCTGGGAAGTTCTTTACATCACCAACTGTCAGCTCATGAATAAAGACATCCAAACCCCTGGTCAACAGACGAAAAATTACTTCTGCATGTTTAATACAGAATCATCATAGAGTCAGTAGTTTAATCCATTAAGTACATGACAGAGCACTTGAGAGCTCAGATGTGAAGCTGTCACCTCACCAGAAGACTGGAAAGAACTCAAGTGCAGCAACAATAACCACAGGAAAGGAAGACCTTGGCAGGGCCACTGAGAAGCACTGAAAATTGCACATTATTTCCCAAACAACAAAATAGATAAACCTTGAAGATCTTTAAGGAATTAGCCCACAATAAATAAATAAATAAATAAACAAATAAATAAATAAATGGAATTGAATACTCTTGGTTGCATCCCCTGCTTGCATGGTGGGTGAGAAAAGGTTACCTCACCAGAAGCAAACAGCAGGAATCCTGAAATCCTGGAAACCAGCTGAATGTCTGAAAGAACATGAGCTTGCAGGGGTGAGGGACTGTTCTGATCTGCTAAAGCTGAAGACAGACAAGTTTTGCCTTGGTCCACAAATGCAGGAAGGAACTAGGTTCTGAACATACCCAGAAAAAAGATTAAAACACAAACGAGGTTAAATGTTGGGATCCAAAGAGATAACTTCATTTTTTCGTACAAGAGGAAAGAAGGAGAAAATAGGAAAGTAGGAGAATGCCAAGAATGGTGATGAGAAGCACAGGAAAGGGGTTACCCTCAATGGCTCCAGTGCTGGCGATGAGGAGAGCTCTGTGGGTGCCACCCTTTCCCCAGGGTCTCTCCCAGAGTTGCCCAGCCAGGGAGCAGAGCCACGGCAGCAGCACCAGCACCAGCAAGGTGGAGCAGCCTCGCAGGAGCAGCCAGGACAGCAAGGACAGCAAAGACTCCAACACTTCGTGGACCTCAAAGTTTTTTAGCAGGTTGGGCACTTGCTTAGACAGGGTTTTGAGTGGCAGTTTCACATCCACCTCACAGCAACAGCACACCTTTGGTGAACTTCATCTCTGCTCCCCTAAAATCCATTGGCTGCTCCTCGGTATCCAGGCCAAGTTCTCCTGCTGTACCCAAAGTTTATTGCTCCCTTCCCTAACCTATCAACTACAAGGTCTTTCAATGATCTTCAAACAGGGTGCCTCACTTTCTAAAAAAAAGTAGTTCAAAGCTTTCACTTTCAAACCACAAATCTTCCAAGAGGCAAAGGAGAAATATTCCCAACTATATATTCATTCACCACAGGACTGCCTGGTCACATTTCCTTAGTAGCTGTTTCCAAACAGCTCTGTGTTTAGACAGGCCCTAACAGCTAAGCCAGCTCAGAATTATTTGCATTCAATGCAAGCCACAGCCCTTTTAAGAAGTATGAATATTATCACTGAAGAGCCGCAGTAAAATAATGGCATTTTTTCCAAATATCTGACATTACTTAATTCAAATTCACTGAGCTATACACACAGTTTGGTGTGTTCCAAAAAGCACTATGGAAAAGACAGGTTCAATTCCAAGCAACTTTGCAACTGCACATCTTAATTCTTATTTAAAGAAAGTGATTCTTAAGGGCTTGTTATCATTAAAGCATAATAGCTTGAGATTAGAGGTTTTACACAGAATTTAGTACTTCATTTTGCTTTGCAGAAGGCTGCATTTTACATATTTATGTAACTAAATAGTTTCATTTTAAGTCAAACTTATAGCTTCCATGTTGTTAAAATAGTGACTGACATCTCCCATTTACTTGATGATACTCTTTATTTAGATTTGCCAGGCTGCATGGTTGGAGATTCAAGTAAATTCAAGTAAACATAGACAAGCCGTATTTTAAAATGTGTCATTCAATTGGAACATTAAATTTTGTTTTAAACACAAACCAGTTTTGACTATGCATTTGTGTTCCACTAATAGAAGCAAAAGTTTCTAATTAATAGATCATTGGAATAAATCTCATCAGTTGAATTTCTACTTGGAGAATGAACCTTTCTTTTTCTGTTTTCTGAAGTCCCAGTATCCCAACTTCAATCAAACTAGTAAATGAACAGAAGTAAGTTAAAAAACTAGAAAATGCTCTTTTTCTGTGCCTAGAGGCAGTTAATCCTGAGAGAAAAAGGGTTAGAAGGTCAAGTTCCAGAGCCAAATGTTTAGCTGGTAACTTCCTCTCAGCTACAGTTTTCACTTCTATTTATTCTAATTTTAAAAATGATCGGCAGACTATCCAAAGTTTAAATACAAGAATAGGATTTAGCAGATAATCAGTAACAAGCTTTAAAAATATGAAGGTTATTTAGGAAAGAACATATTCAAGTGAAAACTGACTTCACAAAAGAGTGAGTTTTCCTCCACCCTTAGTAACCGGTGGCTTTCTATGCAGCATAGAAAAATAGTAAAATCTGACCACTCTTGTACTCCAATACTACTGCATTATTTCTGTTTTCTAATTAAACCTTCAACTAATTAACAAAACCTGGGCATTTCAGTCATGTGACTATCAGAGAAGAACACTAATGACACCTCTTTACCAGTTTGCAAGGGAACAGTTCACAGTGAGTAAAACAGTAACCCAATCCTCTGCCTTCAACTGTTTTGCTTTTGTCCTTTACTACAATTCAAGATTGAAGGAAGTTCGTTGGTTTATTTTTTATAATATTCCAATATTTTTAGAAGAACTATAGATTTAAAGTAATTTTCTATGCTAAATGGACCCTTGCACAACTCAGGTTGGACTTGATAATCTTGGAGACCTTTTGCAACCTTAATTGATTCTACGGTCACACAATATCAATCTCAGAAGAGTTACCAAAAAATTCTGGCACTGTCATCCACACTTTCACTCCTCTGGAACACCACTCACCATGTCTGGGCAAGAGCTTATCAATAAAAGACATCAAACTCAACAGCAAGCTTTATTTTGGATGTATTCAGGAGAGAAGGAAAAAAAATATTCAACTGTTTTTCAAACACAGGGGAGAATATTTAGTTTGATTTTTCAAAGGCAGTGAACATCACAGTTATCCTAGGCTTTATGAAACTGGAAGCTTTACTCAGATGTGCAATGTCTGAAGGAAAGGAGCACACAAGTTTCTCATCTTTAAGAGTTCAAAAGTTTTTAAAATTAGTGATTAACAATATCACAGAGTGGAAGAGTTTAAAACACTGTCTTCAGCACAGCTTTACATACATGTATCAACAAAGCTTCACTGTAAGTCCTGGAAAATCCAAGGACCTTTTGACAGCACGTAAGATCTACAGGCAGAAAGTTAATTTATTCCAGTTTATCAGTTCCTCTCCTTCCTCCAGCACTGATTTGAGTCACTAAACAGAGGGAATAAAGCAAGCAAATACCTAAAGTTTGCCAAAAAATTCTTTGCTGCAGGAGTATGATGGTTTAGTGTTTACTTTCTTGTGGGATATGACTAGGAGAAGATAAAAAGCAAAATAGGCTTAACTTAAAAGTTACAAAGATAGTTTATTTACACACACTAAAAGGAGAAAAAGAAAAATTAAAGTGAAACTTTAAAACACTCTTCCTTCCCCCCACCAATACCCACCCTCTACAAACAACATAAAGAGACAACTTGTGATTTTTAGTCAGTTTCTTTATTTAAACATAATCTTCTATCACTTTGGAAGAGGAGTCTTTTTTAGTGTCTTATGGATCTTACTGAGAACTTAAAACAGTTTTCTTGTGGGTTTTAACTGTCACAGAAAACAGCTGCTCAGTAAACCTTGCTTCCGTGACCCCTTTTATTAGCAGTTTTTCAAGTGCTTATGGGTCATATACTCAAAACAGACTGCAGACTGGGGTGTTACTTTTTAAAGGTGAACTACTTCAAAGGCAAAGGATTTTTTATCTTAGAGAACAGAGATATTTTCTTTCTTAACTGCACACAGGAGACTTCTCATCCCTATCTCTCTTTAAGCATTTTATAAAATCAATTTCACTTAGTTCATGACAAACACCTCTGCTCAAAAAATTCACACATAAAGTTGAACAATCACTTCTGCAAATGCGTATTTTTTTACAGTTTAAAGGAATAATTTAGTCTAGTTTTTATAGCTTACATCTAGAGAAGCCTAGTCAAAAATGTCCACTTCCTCAATCTCTTCTCTTAATAATCTTTATCAGTTCTTTCACTGACTCTGTACCATGCTGTTTTTCTATGTCTTAAATTACTTTGTCCTTCCTCTCCCACTCATGGAGTTCTGAAAGCTTTATCTTGTGTTAAGAAAAAGTTAAATCCAGCTCAGGTCCTCTCTCCGTCAGCTGCTGGCTTCACAATGTCAAGTTTCAAAGCAGATGATAGAAACAGAAATATGCTTAAGAATACTAATAAATTGTCTTCCCCCTGACCCCTTGCAGTTGGACACGAAATAAGGACCTTGACTCCAGTTTAAGGTAGAAGAAAGATTAGAAGGCTTTATTTACAATTCATTCAGCCTTTTTATAACGTGCTGCACTAAAAAGGCACATTATTGGTCCACAGAATGGACACCTCTCTCCATTGGTTAAGTAACAGAAACAACACCTGGGAGAGGGTTGTTATGAGAAGAATATTGTTTACTTAGAAATGTTATGGTTATTTACAGGAACTGTCCTTGAAAGAAAACTCTCTCAAGAAATCTACCCATGAGAAGAAAATCAGCCACTGACAGGCTGAAAACCTTACAGACTCAGAAATATCAAGCCCACATCCTCCCTCTCTGCTCATCCCTAGACCCAAACTCAAGGTTACTTCCTGAGGCCCCTGTAGAGGGGTGGAAATCCCATCCTCCCCAGGGCTATCGGCACCAGCAGCCAAGGCTGGGCACAGCCAGGGCCACCAGGGCCAGCCACCGCAGAGCTGCAGCCTCCCTCTTTTTCCCTGGGAGCCAGTGGAGCCTGGCCAGGCCTCGGGCAGCTTCCCCCCACTGCCAGCCCCAGGAGGGGAGAGGGGCAGGGAGGGGAGGAGAGGGGAGAGGGGAGAGGGGAGAGGGAAGAGGGAAGAGGGGAGAGGGAAGATACAATCTAAA